>JAWDGP010007763.1:155000-180000 GCA_033675545.1 Elysia crispata | reverse complement strand
GGAAACTAGGCTCTATTTTTCTAAAAATATGTACGGACCACTAGTGGAGGTTGACACAAAGATACTCAATAGCTACAAAAAATATCTCCATTGTTTTCGGTTTTTACTATCTCAGTAAATACACAAATATTGAAACTTCAACGTTGCAAAAGATTATTATCTTTTTCTAAAAATCTCGTTATAATTTAGAATAGCCAGGGCCTAAATTATTGCTGTGCCCAGTTTCGGTTGTTTCACACCCAAGTTCGACAAAGACTGAAACTCTAGGATCACGCCTGCCTGGCAAGAGGACAACTTTGAATTTTTATGCAAAAAGACAAAAAAAAAATAAGATAAAATAAAATAGATAGATTAGGTAGAACTAGTTTTGTCAGTTTTGCAAGTTGTTTTTTTTTTCCTAATTACTGGCACACGCTGGTTTAATTGTTTTAAATATAAGTATTTTTTAATCTATCAATTATTTCGAAACTTAGTTATTCCTCTCAGTGTGAGTGCTCACTAGTGATGTAATGAAACTTCCATTCTTTGCTCTACAGCGTCCCGTGGTGTAATGTACACCTTCACAACGGTACGCTACTTGTGATTATCCCAGTGCGGTGGCAGAATAATCACTTGAATTAGTCTAAATAAGCTGTGCAGGGACTTTAACAAGCTTTATGTATGGAAAAAGAAGGAAAACCTCTCGTGTGTTAGTTGTTTCTTCTCTGGCGCTAGTTGTGCGTGTTGTTGTGTAAAGTGCACCGATCCTTGGAATGTTGATGTGACAGCAGGTCTCCAGCATCCACGTCGCTCAGATGGTGAGCAGGCACCAGCAGCTCTGCCTGGGATAGTTCCGTCTCCTCTGGTCTTTCTCCGGCCTTCATCACCGCTGGATTGTGCCGTGCGGCGACAGGTAGGTTCAGGGGGGGGGGGGAGAATGTGGGAAAGAAGAAAATTAAGAGAAAGCGAGAAAGAAAGAGAGAGAGAGAGAGAGAGAGAGAGAGAGAGAGAGAGAGATTGAGACAGAGATTGAGACAGAGACAGAGACAGAGAGTGCTCGAGGGAGTGCTCTAGTGTGATGTGATTGTACGTGCTGCAGTAAAAATATTGTTATCTTTGCTCTCATTTAAGGCTCAATTCTGGAACTTTACCAGACAGATAGTAGCCTACCTGAAGATAAACTGTTTTCACAAGAAGAGCTGCTTAGAAAAAAAAGAAAACACACACACACACACGTACACAACAAATAAACTACCTGTTTTTTTATATTGCGTAACTCGATTAACCCTTGAAGAAACTAAAAAGACGTAAATAAAACGAATTATACAAACATCAGACGCATTCTAACAACAGATAAAGCATATCAGTAAACATCGGTTGGAAAAAAATCAATGCTCGAAATAAATTGGTTGAAGAATGGAAAGGTTGGAAATTAGGAAAGTGCATTTAAGACAGAAGAGGACTTAATTTAAAACACATCGGAAGTTAGCACGAGTAACTGCGAGTAAGAATAGCCTAATATAAGTTGACAAGAGCTTCAATGTAAAGGTGGAAAAATATTGTCGACACACTAGTGAATAGGAGCAATCATAAATAAATAGGCTATTATATGCCATTAATGAGATTTGTTAACATTCACGAAAAAAAGAATTGTTAATAAAATACAATTTAAAATAAAGAGAGAAGAAATTTGATTAGGGTTGAAAACATTACAGTTAAAGATACGAGGATAAGATTAGAGGAGCATAGATATTTTCTTTGTTACTTGGAAGTTAGTATCATTAAAGAACCTTCTACATTTAAATTTTGATTAACATAGTGGCAGCAGCAGCAGCAGCAGCAGTAGCAGTAGTAGTAGTAGTAGTAGTAGTAGTAGTAGTAGTAGTAGTAGTAGTAGTAGTAGTAGTAGTAGTAGTAGTAGTAGTAGTAGTAGTAGTAGTAGTAGTAGTAGTAGTAGTAGTTGTAGCAGTAGTAGCAGCACCAGCAGTAGTAGTAGTAGTAGTAGTAGTAGTAGTAGTAGTAGTAGTAGTAGTAGTAGTAGTAGTAGTAGTAGTAGTAGTAGTAGTAGTAGTAGTGATAGCAGTGGTAGTAGTAGTAATAGTCGTAAAATGATAATAATAATCATAATAATAATAATAATAATAATAATAATAATAATAATAATAATAATAATAATAATAATAATAATAATAATAATAATAGTAATAATAATAATAATGATAATGATAATCAGAAGAAGAAGAAGAAGAAGAAGAAGAAGAAGAAGAAGAAGAAGAAGAAGAAGAAGAAGAAGAAGAAGAAGAACAGCAACAACAGCAACAACAACAACAACAACAACAACAACAACAACAACAACAACAACAACAACAACAACAACAACAACAACAACAACAACAACAACAACAACAACGACACAATTATAATAATAATATCAACACCAACAACAATAATGATAAGAATAACACTAACAAGGATTAAAGACTAAAAAAAAACAAAAAAATCAGCAACAATAATAATAACAACAACAACAACAAAACAGCCCTAAAAGAATAAGAAAAACGTGGTGCGATCTCAAAGGTCTGACCGCATAAACTGTCCATGTTAAGCATTTTTATTGGTTTGAACCTGAGGGCCCAAAGGTTGAACCTTGTCACGTGACAGGTTTAACAGATCTGTTTGTCTGCACAGACAAATCTATCTTCCATGGTTTACACAGAAGCGGGTTGTAGATACAAAGAGTTGTTTTTTCCTTCATCTTGGTTATATCTAGTTCTTGGAAAGAGAGGAGGGAGGAAATAACGAATTCAGAATAGTCTTTCCTCTTTTAGGCTATATCAATGCCTCTCTATATTTGTCTATCTGTCTTTCTATCTGATTTTTTTCTTTCTATCTCACTTGTTGCTTTCATCTATTGTATTTTTAAAAAAAGGTTGTATTAATTCACGAAAAGCTACTTCTCCTCCTGCGACTGTAAGCTGACGCTAGCTGTTGAAGATAGGATGAAATTTAGTTCTTGCGCCTTTATTGATGCTGAGCAAAATTTAGTTACCTGCATTTATCTCTCTGTCAACACGAAGACGAAACATCTGTCTCCGTCTCTCTCCATTATTAAACTATATATCCTTTTAAAGATTTATCCAAGGATGTGAAACGTACATTTAGATACATAGAGTTATACCTTGATGTTTTTCAATAACGCTGTCAATCAATCTATCTAACTGTCTTGTATGTATAGTTTTTGTGCATCTTGCAACTGATAAATCTATCTACCAGTCATTTTATTTATCTTTTACTTATCGCTCTCTCTATCTATCTATTTATTTCTCTCACTTTATCACCATTTTTCTCTCATTTTCATTTCCGAATGACGGAAACCGACCCCCTGCCCTCAATCTCTCCCTCTCTCTCAATCTCTCTCTCTCTCTCTCTCTCTCTCTCTCTCTCTCTCTCTCTCTCTCTCTCTCTCTCTCTTAATCTGAAATCCCCGAATCCTCCCGAAAGCCTTTCAAGCGGCTGTAGACGAGGGCTGGCGGCGAGGGAAAGTCTTGCCCTCATTAAGCCAACTCTCCAGGAGCGGGCAGGCTGGCACCACGTACCAGGCCTCATTAAGGAAGCCATTTAATTGGACCGGCACTGCCCCACTTTACTTCTAGTTCAGTCGCTTCACGCTTCTGCCCTCACTCATCCTTTCCCCGGTCTCCTCGTCCTCTCGGAGTTTTCCTGGTTCTGGATTGTCTCTGCCCCTTTCTACGATGGCCTTTCAAGATTTTTTTTGTAACTCTTATTATTGAAAAATTATTTCGACTGTCTCTGTTTCCATCTCTCGCTATTTTTTCTCTTTCTCTCGCTGCCTTTCTGAGTCTTTGACTGTCTGTCTGTCTGTCTCTCTCTCTGTCTCTCTGTCTCTTTGACTGTCTGTCTGTCTATCTGTCTGTCTGTCTGTCTGTCTGTCTGTCTGTCTCTCTCTCTCTCTCTCTCTCTCTCTCTCTCTCTCTCTCTCTCTCTCTCTCTCTTTGACTGTCTGTCTGCCTGTCTGTTTCTTTGACTGTCTCTCTGTCTGCCTGTCTGTCTGTCTATCTGTCTGTCTGTCTGTCTCTCTCTCTCTCTCTGCGTCCCTGCATATCTCTTTCTCTATATATTTTTCTTTGTCTCTATCACTCTGTCTGTCTTTTATGCGCTCCTAATTTATAATTAGTACTTTTCCGACCATGCATCACTATTTATACCCTCGCCCCCCCCCCCTCTCTCTCTCTCTCTCTCTCTCTGTCTCTGTCTCTGTCTCTCTGTCTCTCTCTCTCTCTCTCTCTCTTTCTCTCTATCTGATTATCTATCTATCTATCTATCTACCTACCTATCTAGCTGTCTGCCTTTCTCCCTGTCAATCTCTGTCTCACTCTCTTTTCCTCCTTTTTTTCTCTGAATTCGTCCGTCTCGAGTGATGCTACTTTCCTTTTTCATTAATGTTTCAAGTTGTTTCCCCCCTTTGATTTTTTTTTATCAAATGTTTCTCTCGGCGAGTCTCTTTAAATTATGGTGTCCTTTTGAGGTCGTCTGTCATATTTTTCTTGCGCCATCTTGTGAATATCTTCGTCTGAGTCTTTGTCTCTACGCTGATGACAGTGCTTTGAGCAGACTGATTAGTAAAGCGCTGTAAATGGCTTTACGTCTCTTTGTCTGACTGGCATGTGTTTCTCTGTCTCTATCTTTGGTTCTTTCAGTCTATCTGCCCGAGAGTATGTTTTCTCTCCCTGTCTCTCTTTTCTATTCTCTTACCGCCCCCCTCACCCGCCTCTCTCCATAATCTATTGAACTCCCTCCATTGGCCTCTTTTTGCCAATGTACTATCCTGTGCTTTATCCTCACAGTCCAATAAATTCCTCGCACCAAATGGAGAATTCTTGTTACTCTCCTTGTAAATAAACAATCAACTCACCTTGTGTCGTCATCAACAAGGTCACTTCAGAGGCCCCTTCTTATATTTCTCTTATGCAGAAATAGGGATCTATCTCTCTCTCTCTCTCCCTGACAGATATTATTGAGAAGTGCAGCAAACAATATCCATAGAACCAAGCAGTCTTGCTGGGTTTGCTTGGTCCAAGTCCTCCATGATGTTCTACCACTCCCAGGGTCAAGGTGACCACGCCACCAAACTATGGCAGAGTTAATAGTAATACCCGTGCAACGAGATTTAGTGATGGTCCAGCCCAGACTTGGGCCGTGAAGTGGTACTCGTGAGGTCTTATCTGAACCTCTCTATTTTCTCGATAAAGGAAAATGTGAAACTTTAAAAGTCTTATTGCATTTGTTACAAAAGAGGCGTGTAGAGTCTGGTTAAGCTCGTATACTTTGATTACCGTCTCTACATCAAAGAATTGCCTCAACCTAAAGGTTGACTTTATGAATTAAATTGACCAAAAAGCCTGTTGGCGCCAGTTTTCTTCCAACTTGAACTTAAAATTAGACAATCCGGTTTGTCTTACGTTTAATGGTTTGTGTTTTGTCATGGTAGTGGTTGGTGTTACAATTTATCATGGTAGTGTTTGATGTTACAAGTTATTATGGCAGTGTTTGGTGTTACATTTTTCGCAGTAGTGGTTTGTTTTACAATTATTATGGTAGCGGTTCATGTTACAAATTATTATGGTAGTGGTTTGTGTTTCAAGTTGCCATGGTTGTGGTTTGTTGGTTTACGTGATGAACTCAGGAAAGAAAAGAAAACAGTGTGTTCACTGTAGAAAACTGTCCACTCGGCCGAGTGCAATGCAATTCTGCACAGCTAACCTATAGTCTCTTCCGGAAAAAAAGGTCTCAAAGTGAAGGTATAGTTGGCTTTTTCGATACAATCCAGGAAGTATTACAATATTTATAACTGATTTTTCAAGTTTGAACAAAAAAGCTTGCATCGTGTTACTTGGCAGCAAAGCAGGAAAGTAATAATGCAGTAAGAATCGTCTTGACATATACACAATTTGGATTACAAAAAAAAAAAAAAAGCAATTTACACAAAAAAAAAGAAGAAAGAAAAAATATGTGTTCAAGCATAACCAAACCGAGAAAATTCTCATTAAACGGAACTTAAGGAAAATAAAATTGTAAAAAAAACCGTACTGATTTGATTTACAGTTCCATTAGCGAGTGGTTAACAGACAATGTAGAGCTAAACAAAAAAACCTCATAAAACACCACACATATTATACATTTGGGGTGGTTATAGGCTGTGACAGAGGACTGAGATGCTTACAAACATTGAAGAGAGAATATTAAACTTTACCTCCTGATGTAAAAATCAAGTAAAACAAAACCTAATTTGCAGGCTCTTCCAAACATTAGAATATATCCACACTCTAATCAGGTCATAAAAACAGACAGAATCCCATTATTGAACATATCACTACACTCTTATCTTAGCTGAACCCAATCATCAAATAAAATACCATTTTTAGGTGTTTTTCTTCTCCTTCCATTCTCTCTCGCTCGTCCACCCTGTGTTTGGGTACCTGGCCTGGCACCCACTCAACTTCATTCACTGAATCAGATCATATTCTGCTTTGTTTTTTTGGTTTTTATAATCTCAATTTGCCCTCCTTGCTACACTCAATATTCCCCGTCTTTCCTTTCTCTCATCATTTTCTCTCTCACATTCCATTATGTCACTAGTTTGTTTCTTTCCTAATTGACTTCCTTCGTCCCCCGCTCCACCCCCTTCCCCCCTCCCCATTTCCCCCCTATACACACACACACACATACAAATACCCACTCCCACCCAACTTCCTCTCAGGCTGCGCTTGCGCGCTCTTATTTTTCTTATTCTTTCTAGTTTTTCATATCTTCCAGCTAGATTCCCTTCTCTTCTCTCCTCAGGTTAACCTTGATTCTACCTCCAGCCAACACTGTGCACACCTTCTGGCTTCCTTTCAAACACCCTCACACTAACACAAACATTCCCACAATTCTCCCCAGAAAGTTAGCGAGAATCTTATTGGCCGGTCGTGCCCCTAGGCGTCTATGTCAGGCCAATATCTGGGCTCCTCCCAACTCTCTTTACCCCTGATCGTTCGTCAAACCGGACATCCACTTTACTGGGAGGATTACTTGGCTTGTGTGGCAATCCGAGCCCATCACGAAACCTAATTTGCTGGTAGATTGTAAGTAGAGTTTGACTATCATATCTGCCACAACAACCATTTTAGTGGGATAATTACTTGGCGTTTGGTCCATCACAAAATCCAATTCTTTGCTAGAATAAATTGACAGTCATATTTGTCACATCACCCGATTTACTTGTTTTGTCTTTTTTTATTGTTTATCTGACAACTTGACAAATATAATCCATCATGGAACAGCTCCAGTGTCATTGCTTATACAGTTTTACTATCCCGTTCAGCCAGTGTTTACACGCTTGTTTTGGGTAGTTTGACCATGTTGGCCTCTATCAGCACAATAGTTAGTCGAGCCTGGACAATCTTACAGCTAGATCTAGCCAGTGTTACAAACTACATCTAGTGTATCAGGGGTCCTAGATCGATAATCCTCACCGCCACAAAAACTTTACAACTTCATTTTTTTTTTTTTTTGAACTATTGACACGACTCTGGCTTCACTGTTTTGAATGAATGGTAACTAGACAATCACTTTGGCTGCGCCATCAACTAGTTACAGTTAGTAGATTAGTATGATTGAATGGTATCTAGACAATCACAGTGGCTGCGATATCAACTAGTTACAGCTAGTATGATTGAATGGTATCTAGACAATCACAGTGGCCGCGATATCAACTAGTTACAGCTAGTATGATTGAATGGTATCTAGACAATTACACTGGCAGCGCCATCGACTAGTTACAGCTAGTATGATTGAATGGTAACTAGACAATCATATTGGTAACGTCATCAATTAGTTACAATTGGTGTGATTGAATGGTAACTAGACAATCATTTCGTCACCACACCACCTATTTAAGTTTATATGTTCATTTGATTACCAAGCAATCTTAGTGCGCCGAATCACCTTATTACCATTGGAGTATGATTGTTTAATGTCTTGACAATCACATCATCGATCAAACATGATTCACATGATTCTCTGATATACTGATCGCAATCTGCGAGAACGCCGAATGATTGTTTGGTACAGCAATATCAACAATCCTAGTCAATCCCAAAGTGGAAGAACGTCATCGATCGAACCATTTCATAATCAGAAACTTTAAAATAAGACAAAAGTTGTTCTTTTTTTTTTTAAATTAATTTTGAAAATAAGCTCAGGAGCTTTATTCCGAAGGGAAACTCAACCAGCCCAAATGGAATAAGACATGCCAGGGTTTGGTGTTCCAACACCACGAGTAAGACTCTTATCTTCCGACGGTTCGGCCATAAAGGAGGCCTCGATCTCTCTTGACAGATAAGATCTGATGGACCAGACGGCCAGAATTAGTACGTAGAACCTGAAAAATGATTCAGTGATGAAAATACAGAGCTAGCTACTTGTTAGGAATATGTCTCTGAGAAATGTATCAGAGAAAAAGGTTTATGGTTTTGTGATCCAACCCTAAAACATGACAGACCATAACCAAAGTGTACAGAAGTGTCGTAAGGCGCATGACTGTTATGACTGTAACTGTTCTGGAAAGGTATTTAAGTGGATATTGAGTTTAAAAAAAGTAGCGTTATATACAGTTCTGTTTATGTGGCATAAATCATGGACAAATAAAACAAACATGAAACCTTGGTGGCCTGATACATGTACAAGATTTTAGGATAAGTTTTACGGCTTTGTTTCTGTAAGTTTTCAAATTTTCTTTTCTTATTGATGTGGTTTGTGTTGCTTTATTTTCTGAAATGGGGCAATAGGAAGATGGTCAGCAGTACAAAGGGAAAAAAAAACACATACACACACAATAACGCAGTTTCTTGAAAGCTTTCAAAGTATTTAGCAAAACAGTGTAACAAGAATAGCAAGTAATATGAGATATCGGCTCATTCTGTACAGTCAGTGTAACAAGAATAGCTAGTAATATGAGATATCGGCTCATTCTGTACAGTCAGTGTAACAAGAATAGCTAGTAATATGAGATATCGGCTCATTCTGTACAGTCAGTGTAACAAGAATAGCTAGTAATATGAGATATCGGCTCATTCTGTACAGTCAGTGTAACAAGAATAGCTAGTAATATGAGATATCGGCTCATTCTGTACAGTCAGTGTAACAAGAATAGCTAGTAATATGAGATATCGGCTCATTCTGTACAGTCAGTGTAACAAGAATAGCTAGTAATATGAGATATCGGCTCATTCTGTACAGTCAGTGTAACAAGAATAGCTAGTAATATGAGATATCGGCTCATTCTGTACAGTCAGTGTTTATTTTAAGACACTATTAAACGCTTCTTGAAATATGAAGTTCTGCAAAAAGTGCTTCAAGGTGAAATCCCATGCCGAAAAGCACAGCTGCGCATTATTTTATTTACACCCACAGAATGATAAACCTTTAAAATAATCCATAAATAGATTGATTACTTTTGTTAATTAGCCAACAATTTCCATTTCGTAAGATTACAGTCTCATAATGGAAATCGACTAATTATGTGCTTTCCCAATCTGTTTGTAGATCTGTTTTAAACGTGTTTTAGAAAGCTGTGAATTTTTCGCATTCAGTGCATCTTAAAGTGGATTGCCTTGCGGGAATTCTTAGCCGCACTGTTACATAAACTTACATAACGGAAAGATTTGAAAAATCTCAAAGTAGAATTAGATTCTTCAAAAATAGTTCACTATTCTTATTGTAAAATGCTCATTAGTGTGTAAGTTCAAAGAAGATGAATTCCTGCAGTGCTGTGCACCTCTTGGCGCTTGCCGTGAGATATTATGGCATTATAACGAGTGTTTAAAGAGATCTTTAAATAGATTGGCGAGATCCGCATTTAGCTGTTTCTCACTGTAGCGCCAACTCGGAAGAACCATAGTTTCCTAAAGCATCAGTGGTAATGACACATCACTTGCCAGATGTGTGCACAATCAGAAAAAAGATTAGACCTACATAAAGCATCCTTTTGTAAGGTTTGGAATGAAGAGCAAAAAAACCCCACAAACTGTCTCTTTTGTAGTTCACTTCAGTTGATTTAAGCTTACAAGTTGAAGTAAAGAGAGAAACAATTATAACATACATTTAGTATTGAAATTGATGTTACTGAACTAGATATTAAGACAGCTCAATATATTTCCTTAAGAAACCCGGAAAGTTAGAAGACTCTAAGCAAATCGCAAAAATTATCCACATGATCATAGTCAATCAGAGTTTACTGCAATCTTGGGCTCATTGTTCAGATATAAGTATCAATCGTCACTGTAAAGGTCAGTACAATTACTCGTACTTCCTATTGTAAGGCAGTCTCCAGTGATCTAGATGCTAAACCAGAATAAAAAAAACCCAGAAACATATGAGATATGAACGGGCACTGTGAATTGGGAAAAAAAATTTTATGCATTTGGTTTTATGGCTGCTTCAGAACTTCCTTGGCCAGACGGAACTCATTGGTGTGGTTAATTAACTTCATGGGGGTCTCTTTATTATTCTCTCTCCCTCTTTCTGTCTCTGTCTCTCTGTCTCTGTCTCTCTGTCTCTCTGTCTCTCACCCCCTCCCCCTCTCCTCTTTCTCTCTCATACCCAATATCTCTTTCTCTCTCTCAATCTCTCTGTCTTTCTCTTTCTCACTCTCTCTCTTTCTCTCTCTGTCTCTGTCTCTCTGTCTCTCTGTCTCTCACCCCCTCCCCCTCTCCTCTTTCTCTCTCATACCCAATATCTCTTTCTCACTTCTCTCTTTCTCTGTTTCTCTCACTCTCTCTCTCTCTCTCTCTCTCTCTCTCTCTTTCTCTTTTTCTCTCAATCACTCTCTCTTTCTCTCTCTCTCTCTCTCTCTGTGTCGCTCTTTCTCGCTTTCTCTCATTCATGGTCTCCCTGTAGCTATCATTGTCTCTTGAATTTAATCCATCTGTGCTAACTTTATACAATCTCTAGTACAAGATACACCGTTGTCTGGACTGTTTATCTTTGCTATAAAAAGCTAACAAACAAAACATAACAAAACAAAAACAGAAAGGAAAACCGCTTTTTTCTGTTGATGGCACATCTATGAAATTATGAAAGTTTGAGAAATTCCTGTACCGAACATGATAATCAATAACTATGAATGACATAAAGATGCTTTACTGGGAAGACTTTTAACATAAAGTGCACACATTAAAAACATACATTTTAATTCTTCACATTAATAGATTGTCTGTTGTCTGCGCACCGTAGGTGCTTGCAAATATTATGAGCTCTCTCTCTCTCTCTCTCTCTCTCTCTCTCTCTCTCTCTCTCTCTCTCTCTCTCTCTCTCTCTCTCTCTCTCTCTCTCTCTCTCTCTGTATCTCCCTCTCTCTCTCCCTCTCTCTCTCTCTCTCTCTCTCTCTCTCTCTCTCTCTGTATCTCTCTGGTTCTCTTTCGAACCACTTTCCATCCTTCTGCATGTTTTGCGTAACTCCTTTTCCCACCATTATTAATTTAGTTTAATTGTTCGCTTTTTCTCACTAATTTCCGTTTCTCTTTCTTGTTTCTGTTGTTTCTAACTTGATCTATGTATTTCAATTTTCTTTCGCTTTTCGTTGAAGCCTGCACATGTACGTTTATTTGTGACAAGCCGATGTCTGCTCTTTCTTTCAAAAAAAAAAAAAAATCCAACGTTTTCACCTGTTTCAAGTTTTTTCTTCCATCTGTCTTGTTCACGTCTGTCTGCTTTTTTTGTGCATTCCTTCCTATATACCTGTCAATCTGTTTGTGAGTAAAACTTTACAATATCTTAAAGCTCCTTTAAATTAGCTGTTAAAGCACTGTTCTCACTTCCAATAAAAATATCGATCTATCTATTCCTCTATCATTTATCTAACCATCAATCTATTTCTCTGTGTCTATCTTTTTATCTATCTATCTATCTATATCGATAGATATATAGTTTGCAAATAAGTTGGAACATTTGGTAAAAGTGCTCAACTGTGGGAGCTTTTCATAGTTGTAGAAGATCTTACCTTAAATTCTCATATATATTTCTTTATTATTTTGTAACCCGCGCAAGTTTGTCTAGGAGGTAGCAAATTCTGAGGAAACCTTACGTTCTATTCCATTAGGACAATACAAGGTGTCCTACTATACGTGTCTTTGTCTAGAGCAAACAAAAGTTCCTTGCAAGTACTCAGTAGCTGATCCTTGGTGTGCCAGGAAGACCACAAGTTTGTCAGGTTTTCTCCCTGAAGGAGATTAGCCATGTCTGCACAGAGGCACATGTCGTGTTTTGGTTCAGGATAGGCCTTGTATGGATTTAGCCAGAAAGCGGAGTCAAAATCTCCACGCGTGTTTTTTTAACCTGTATCATATCTTGGTACCAGGGTCATATATTATTTTTCTGGGGTACCTCGACTTAGAGATAAATTTAAGCGAGGGAAAATATAGTTCAATTAAAGGATGTCATGTTTGTAGGGCCTTTGTTTTTCGCATATTTTCATAAGTTGTTTTGCCTTTATGTTTATTTAATAAAGCGGTTTTATCTGAGCCGTATTGAGTCACGAAAAAGGTCTTAGACTATCTTAGCCAGTTGTCCAGAATGATCGCCAAAGCTTTTCTTCTGATGAATGTAGGCCAATATTATCCAATCTCTCTACCAGAAAGAAAAAGGTCTAATATAGTAGATTGTTATGACTCTTGTTAGAGTTTGAGGCTCCAGCCAGAGGATTTTAATATCACTTAAACAATTCGTGTCATTCTGTAGGTCTAAAATAGTAGATTGTTATGACTCTTGTTAGAGTTTGAGGCTCCAGCCAGAGGATTTTAATATCACTTAAACAATTCGTGTCATTCTGTAGAAAGCAAGGTCTGCTGTGCTTTCTGTGTTTCTATATATGATTGGACCTGAGATGTTAAAATGTGAGCAGCCAGAGAGAGGATCCAGTCCTTCTCAGAGACATTGAGCATGAACAACAAGCCTGTACCGACGTACGAAACAAAGCTTCATTCAGGCAGAGCAGGGTTGAGGAGGTGAGATTCTAATCTCAATCTACATACATGTGTATGTCACAATGTTCAGAGCTCATTATTTGCCGGTAAAATCATCCAAAAATCGGATATTCGTATTTAGTTTTGTAAGATTGACGATTTCATTTCATGGATAATACTGTAATCATATCTATTATTAATCAATACATGTCTGGACTGCTTAACAATTTTCACGCATTCAGAGTAGATACAGTTTGGTCTATCTACAAAAACACTGTCATATCTCAGACTTATGCTAAAATAGTAGAAAGTCATGAAGAATCTCCTACTGTCAGAAGATTAGATGACGTCCTATTGTACTGATTTGTTTTGTCATGGAAAATGTTACAGTTTTCCAGTCAGTTGATTTTGTGAATTGTTTTCCTGACCTGACTTTTCGCAGGTCTCACTATTTGAAGCAGTGACCGTGCCTGAAGACAGTTGAGGCGTAGAAGCTGTTGCTTTATTTGATACTAAAACCTGACAATGGAACTCAGTAAAACTCTTGGCAAAATCACGTTATGAACCGATATAAGAGGAACATTGTCCATACGAAACTCAAGCTTCCTTTTATTAACTTCCTCTTATTATCTTCCTTTATTAACTTCCTCTTATTATCTTCCTTTTATCATCTTCTTTTTATTTCCAAAACAACCGGGCGCCGCCTCTCTTATCAAACAAATCATTCAGGTCAAGATCAAACATAAAATGAGAGATTAAGGTATTAGATCGACTAGGAGGGGGATTGTTTGGTTGATTTATTGATTGAATTATTGATCGATTGAATGATTGATTAACTGTCTGAGTGGTCTAAATATTGATTGATTCAATCGTTTATTTTTTAACTTAATTATTGATGAATAGTTTGATGTATTTATTGACAGATCGATTGATTGATTGATTGATTTAGAAGGAAAAATTTGAACAGTGCAAAAAAGAAAAAAATTACCATAAAACTTTAACAAAATGTAATGCATAATAAACCATTTGATCGACATAGATACGATGTTTTAAAACCTTGTAGGTGGCCGTGTTGTTACGAAGATAAATATGACCGAAAACAATAATACTATATTATAAGTTGTCACGCTCCTCAATATACGTTTAGTTATAGGTTCTAAACTAGCAACACTTTGTCTCTCCCTAATAACAAGAGAGTCCGAGTGTATTGAAATTATTAAACCACTCAGAACAACGCTGCTACAACTTTTTTCATGTATTGTGAGCAACATTAGCTACTAGAGTGAGCAACATTAGCTACTAGAGTGAGCAACATTAGCTACTAGAGTGAGCAACATCAGCTACTAGAGTGAGCAACATTAGCTACCAGAGTAACGTTAACTTCGAAGTTACACCGTCATGCCCTACCAGTCTTAGATTGTTAGAACCACTGGTGGCATGGCACTGTTTCCTCTAGTGAGAATGTCATATACATTCCTGTCTCCTGGTCAACGTTTTCCCAGCGTTAGTCTAGGTTGCTCTGGTGAGAATGTCATATACATTCCTGTCTCCTGGTCAACGTTTTCCCAATGTTAGTCTAGGTTGCTCTGGTGAGAATGTCATATACATTCCTGTCTCCTAGTCAACGTTTTCCCAATGTTAGTCTAGGTTTCTCTAGTGAGAATGTCATATACATTCCTGTCTCCTGGTCAACGTTTTCCCAGTGTTAGTCTAGGTTGCTCTAGTGAGAATGTCATATACATTCCTGTCTTCTGGTCAACGTTTTCCCAGTGTTAGTCTAGGTTTCTCTAGTGAGAATGTCATATACATTCCTGTCTCCTGGTCAACGTTTTCCCAGTGTTAGTCTAGGTTGCTCTAGTGAGAATGTCATATACATTCCTGTCTCCTGGTCAACGTTTTCCCAGTGTTAGTCTAGGTTGCTCTAGTGAGAATGTCATATATATTCCTGTCTCCTGTCAACGTTTTCCCAGCGTTAGTCTAGGTTTCTCTAGTGAGAATGTCATATACATTCCTGTCTCCTGGTCAACGTTTTCCCAGTGTTAGTCTAGGTTTCTCTAGTGAGAATGTCATATACATTCCTGTCTCCTGGTCAACGTTTTCCCAGCTTTAGTCTAGGTTTCTCTAGTGAAAATGTCACATACATTCCTGTCTCCTGGTCAACGTTTTCCCAGTGTTAGTCTAGGTTTCTCTAGTGAGAATGTCATATACATTCCTGTCTCCTGGTCAACGTTTTCCCAGTGTTAGTCTGGGTTGCTCTAGAACTGAAACCTGAAGCTTTCTACTTATTTCCTCCTGTGTGTAGATCTATATGGTTTTCCTCGCCCAATGAATACGTAATGTTAATGAAATAAAGAGAAAGAAAATGAATTTTTCAAAAATATTTTTTTAAATATCAAAACACTTGCTTGTTCTATGTTCTGTTAACATAATTATTTAAGCAAACACGTAAGGTGCAGAGAAGAAAACGTCGAGACAAATTTGACTAACGTTAGTTCAAGTGCGCTGTTTTTTTTTTGTTTGATCTTGTTTTGTTTTGAATAAGAAATCCTTTGCACTACAATCTTCACCGATGATGAGTTATTGATCTTAAAACTCGTTGGTGTATATTTGAAAAACATTTTTACTTATTTTTTATTGTATGGAGTTTTTTAAAGCAGGTTTTTCAATAAAGATCAAAGGCTTGAGGAAACTTAAATATAAATTGGGTTACATAGAGAGGAGAGCATAGCTAGACAGAGGGAGAGGTGCAGATAGGGAGGCAAGGAGAGAGGGAGGGCGGTTGAAAAAAAAATAAGGGCAGAGAATAATGGGTGAAATAGAAGGAAGTAAAGAAAAAGAGCGGTAGAAAGCAAAAGATATATATAGAGACAAAAAAGAGATCCAACAAAGAGAATAAAAAAATTAGAGAAAGAAAAAAGGAAACAGACAGAAGAGAGAGAGAGAGAGAGAGAGAGAGAGACACACACACACACACACACAGAGACAGAGAGAGAAAAAGAGAGACAGAGAGAGAGACAGAGACAGAGAGAGAGACAGAGAGAGAGAGAGACAGAGTGAGAGAGAGTGAGGGAGAGAGAGAGAGAGAGAGAGAGAGAGAGACAGAGTGAGAGAGAGTGAGTGAGAGAGAGACAGAGAGAGACAGAGACAGAGTGAGAGAGAGTGAGGGAGAGAGAGAGAGAGAGAGAGAGGGGGGGGGCAGACAGAGAGAGAGGGAGAGAGAGAGAGTGAAAGCCCACGTACCTGTATTGCGCATGTTTACCTCCTCTCCCTGTAACTCATCAACCAACGCCGGGGTAGTTGGCCAGCGCTCCACAGATCGGATTTCCCCAGTGAGGCGAGGAATTAAGCCAGGGCCCAGGGAATCTGGACTCTACAGCGATGTAGCTAGTCTCCTAAAACTAGCCAACCGTAGGTCATTACTAGCTCTTCAACATTCAGAGAGAAAAATATCGTTTTTCCCTTCGTCATTCTCTCATCCTCTTTTCTTTGCGGCCAGAAGTTGAGGGTTTTAGTTTCTTTTGTACAAATCCGTCAAACTCGACTGGGGGCTTAATTTCACGTGTTTTGTTTTTGTTTTTGTTTTTCCCCTTTGCTTTGCTCTTCTTATTTCCTTCTATTCTTTGCTCGATAGCCTGTTTGCTTCCGTTTTTTTTTTTAACTTACTTACCATCCAAATTTGCAAATTTTGAAATCCTCTATACATACAATCTTTTCGTGATTTATCTGAGTTTCCTTTGTCTGTCTTTCAGGCTCTCTCTTTCTCTCTCTCTCTCTCTCTCTCTCTCTCTCTCTCTCTCTCTCTCTCTCTCTCTCTCTCTCTCTTTCTCTCTCTCTCTCTCTAGTTCTTTTTTTTTTTTTTTTTGTTCTGCCTCTATTTGACTTGTATTTGTTTCTCCTCGGCACATCTTCCCTTATCCCCATTTAAATCTCTTCTAATATGCCCCTCTCTTTCATTTTTTAAATATCTCCCTGTATGTTCTTACCTCTCTCTGTCTATCTTGCCCTCGGTCTATCTCAGACTGTGACTGCCTATGTGCCTATTTCTTATGTAATTGCTTTTCTTCTACGCAGCTGTTTTTCTCCTGAAGGCTCTATATCGGACAGCCCTTTTTAAATGCAAATGACTCCCTACATCTCTCCAAGACTCCCTTCATGGCTGCTCTTTTTTGACCCTTCTCCTCCTGTGCGGTACGTTTTCTGTTTGTTGCACAAAACTGTGAAGCTCTCACTTTCTGCCTGTTTGGCCCTTCCCTTGTATTTCTGCTTATCACATCTCGACCTCTTTACCCTGATACATATTGGTACTCACTTTACAGTGTCAATATACAAAACTGTGAAGCTCTCACTTTCTGCCTGTTTGACCCTTCCCTCGTATTTCTGCTTATCACATCTCTACCTCTTTACCCTGATACATATTGGTACTCACTTTATAGTGTCAATATACAAAACTGTCAAGCTCTCACTTTCTGCCTGTTTGACCCTTCCCTCGAATTTCTGCTTATCACATCTCTACCTCTTTACCCTGATACATATTGGTACTCACTTTACAGTGTCAATATACAAAACTGTCAAGCTCTCACTTTCTGCCTGTTTGACCCTTCCCTCGAATTTCTGCTTATCACATCTCTACCTCTTTACCCTGATACATATTGGTACTCACTTTATAGTGTCAATATACAAAACTGTCAAGCTCTCACTTTCTGCCTGTTTGGCCCTTCCCTCGTATTTCTGCTTATCACATCTCTACCTCTTTACCCTGATACATATTGGTACTCACTTTATAGTGTCAATATACAAAACTGTCAAGCTCTCACTTTCTGCCTGTTTGGCCCTTCCCTCGTATTTCTGCTTATCACATCTCTACCTCTTTACCCTGATACATATTGGTACTCACTTTACAGTGTCAATATGTCTTGCGAATTTGATAAACCGGTCACTCGTTTTCCCTTTCCTTCCATCTCTCCACATTTGATTCACAACAAGCCAGTAGAAAATCATTATTCACAGAACAATAGCTGCAGAAACACTGGCAATAAGGTTATTACATTTTCTTCTCTCAAATCTGACAGACTTTGTTGTTTCGTTGTTTTTTTTTTCCGGAGGTTGGACTGTAAGGTTTTTTGTAGATGAGTGACTCTCCTAACTACTTTCAACCCTCCCCTGTCTGGCGCTATTTATCAATGAATCAGACAGTGAATCAGTTGGTCAATCAATCACTCAAATAACCAATCGTTCGTTTTGTCGAGCTCAAAGTTTCCTAAGCTCCGACAACAGCCCATGTTTGCTCACACATCAAACCTGCCGACCTGCAGTAAGCAAAGTCCAGCCCGGTCGGATCACACGAGCGCATCTTTTTTCTCAACAGCTCGCTACAAACAGACACGGTGATTCTGCAAAGTAAATAAAGAAGATCGGGTGTGTTTAAAGCTCAGAGCTAGCAACTATTATTCTCAAAGCTAGAAAGTGTTCAATTGTTTATAATTAGACAACGCAGTGGAATTTGACCCCTTCTGTTTGGCAGCTTTGTTCTAATACCAAAATCGTTTATCCTAAGCTTTGCTCCTGGTAACATGATCCGTGGGAATGCAAGATTTAGTTCTCTTTGCAGTAGCTCAGATTTTTGTTTACGTTGGAAACTAAAAAAACAGTCTTAGATCTATCAAGCTAACAGGCCTACAGGTAACATCTGCTGCTATAAAAGTTTACTGGCCGTCTCGCACAATGCAGGTGGTTGGAAAAAAAGAATACGTGGACATTTTTTTTCAAGTGTGAGAACAAATCGAGGAGAACAAACAACATCAGCCACGGAAAACTCTCGTCTGGCTTTGATCTCAGAAATCAAAGACCATCTGTCGCTTTTCAGAAACAAACAAAATTTATGGCCTTAGAGTTTGCACTAGAGATTTCCACAAAGCTTTGTGTATTATGGATAATCCTTTGGAATGTATTGTCTCAGGCCTGCATCTAGAACAAACTTCCCCTTTCCTAGGCATCTAGAATAAGCTTCCCCTTTCCTAGGCATCTAGAATAAACTTCCCCTTTCCTAGGCATCTAGAACAAACTTCCCCTTTCCTAGGCATCTAGAATAAACTTCCCCTTTCCTAGGCATCTAGAATAAGCTTCCCCTTTCCTAGGCATCTAGAATAAACTTCCCCTTTCCTAGGCATCTAGAATAAACTTCCCCTTTCCTAGGCATCTAGAATAAACTTCCCCTTTCCTAGGCATCTAGAATAAACTTCCCCTTTCCTAGGCATCTAGAATAAACTTCCCCTTTCCTAGGCATCTAGAATAAACTTCCCCTTTCCTAGGCATCTAGAATAAACTTCCCCTTTCCTAGGCATCTAGAATAAGCTTCCCCTTTCCTAGGCATCTAGAATAAACTTCCCCTTTCCTAGGCATCTAGAATAAACTTCCCCTTTCCTAGGCATCTAGAATAAACTTCCCCTTTCCTAGGCATCTAGAATAAGCTTTCCCTTTCCTAGGCATCTAGAACAAACTTCCCCTTTCCTAGGCATCTAGAATAAACTTCCCCTTTCCTAGGCATCTAGAATAAACTTCCCCTTTCCTAGGCATCTAGAATAAACTTCCCCTTTCCTAGGCATCTAGAATAAACTTCCCCTTTCCTAGGCATCTAGAATAAACTTCCCCTTTCCTAGGCATCTAGAACAAACTTCCCCTTTCATAGGCATCTAGAATAAACTTCCCCTTTCATAGGCATCTAGAATAAACTTCCCCTTTCATAGGCATCTAGAATAAACTTCCCCTTTCATAGGCATCTAGAATAAACTTCCCCTTTCCTAGGCATCTAGAATAAACTTCCCCTTTCCTAGGCATCTAGAATAAACTTCCCCTTTCCTAGGCATCTAGAACAAACTTCCCCTTTCCTAGGCATCTAGAACAAACTTCCCCTTTCCTAGGCATCTAGAACAAACTTCTCCTTTCCTAGGCATCTAGAACAAACTTCCCCTTTCCTAGGCATCTAGAACAAACTTCTCCTTTCCTAGGCATCTAGAACAAACTTCCCCTTTCCTAGGCATCTAGAACAAACTTCCCCTTTCCTAGGTATCTAGAACAAACTTCTCCTTTCCTAGGCATCTAGAATAAACTTCCCCTTTCCTAGGCATCTAGAACAAACTTCCCCTTTCCTAGGTATCTAGAACAAACTTCTCCTTTCCTAGGCATCTAGAACAAACTTCCCCTTTCCTAGGTATCTAGAATAAACTTCCCCTTTCCTAGGCATCTAGAACAAACTTCCCCTTTCCTAGGTATCTAGAACAAACTTCTCCTTTCCTAGGCATCTAGAACAAACTTCCCCTTTCCTAGGTATCTAGAACAAACTTCCCCTTTCCTAGGCATCTAGAACAAACTTCCCCTTTCCTAGGTATCTAGAACAAACTTCCCCTTTCCTAGGCATCTAGAACAAACTTCCCCTTTCCTAGGCATCTAGAATAAACTTCTCCTTTCCTAGGCATCTAGAACAAACTTCCCCTTTCCTAGGTATCTAGAACAAACTTCTCCTTTCCTAGGCATCTAGAACAAACGTCCCCTTTCCTAGGCATTTAGAATAAACTTCCCCTTTCCTAGGCATCTAGAATAAGCTTCCCCTTTCCTAGGCATCTAGAACAAACTTCCCCTTTCCTAGGCATTTAGAATAAAGCTCTCCGTTCCTAGGCATCTAGAATAAAGTTCCTCTTTTCCAGAGACTTGAAATGTAGATATGGATCACCATCAACATAACGGACTTTGAAGAGACCTCCAGGGAAGGAGACCGTCTCCGCGGGCCCCAAGTTGCGTTAAGCGCATGTTGCCATCTAAACTCAAGGTGTGTTTCGGAGCCCGGCATTCTAGTCCATCTAGACTTAGTGTTGTCAAACCTATAGGTCTCTAGGAAGAAATTTATTTTATCCCTTCGTTCGAAGCAGACGTAATTCAGCTAACATATCATTGCACTTTATTGAACTATTGTAACTTTAATTATAAGAACTAGATCTAGAATTAGATCTAATTCTAGATTTTCCAGAAAATGTTTAATAGTTCTCTGCAATTTCTGTTTCAAATGATAGGAAGCGAATAAAATATTGCTGGTCAGTTGAAGATTACAACAATTATTGGTTTTTAATTAATAAAGTAAAATTAAAGAAATTCTTCTTTTCGAGAACAGAACTAGCTCAACTATAATCGAATTGTTGTGATTTATTTTTAAAATCAAACCATAGTAATACTTTTCCTTCGAACCCTCTGATGGTGTTTTATTGTAAGACTGATGAGCATTTTGTATTATCTTTTGGCGTTTGCAGCCAAGATGCCCGCCTACAGTCTTACATATATACTGGACTGCATTAATTTTATTGAGGAGACCATTATTACTGAGAAAACACATTTCATTTCGTATTCTTTAAAAAAAAAAAGATTTATTGAGAAAAAAACATTTTAACATGTCTTTGCTCTGGGTATATAAGTCTATTATTATCCTAAATTTAGAATCTTTAACATAAATGTCCTAAGAGACTTATTTTGCGTCATCTTCAAGTTGGATCTTTTTCCTGTTTTTAGGCTCAAATTTGCTATGTAAAGTTATAATCGATTTCTATGAGTAGCTTCCATGTTGCTCAACAGATTGTCTGGATAAGATCAAGGGTAACTTGTAGTCTTGTGTCAAGTAGGCTAACAGGGGGAACTGATCTAGGTAGAGAGAAAGAAGGTCCATTGGCTTCAATTATTATATTAGTGGTACCGGTACCCCAACTCCTATCAGAAGAAGCAACAAAATCAAAAGTTGTTGTTTCTTCCCTAGTGTCAATTGGATCACTCCTTTTTATTTTATTCCGATCTAGTTTTCTTTCTCTTACATGACATTTTTTGCTTCCCTTTTTAATTAATTCATAAATGTCGAGTAGACCCAGATTACATTTAGAAATCTAGTGACAAAGGCTTTACAAAAAGTTGTTTATTTCACGCTTCCAGTCGCTCCATCCTATTAGATGCTTATAATTGATAAATGATTCCTTTTGATGTAGACTAGACCTAGGTGTTTGATAACTGGAAACGTTATCCTTATAATCAAAACAGACCGTTGGTAGGAACGCAACCCTGCTAGACATACTTGCAACCAGGGGACTTCACTCTAATCATTTCATTTCAAATTTACATTTTTTTCTGTTTTCCCGGATTTTCTGCTGTATGCATTTTTATTTCGTTTCTCCCTCGGCACCTTTTAATGATTGTATTGTCATGCCCCCCTCGCCGTCTTTGTTCTTTTTTTTTTTTTTTTTTTTTTTTTCCCTTCTCCCACTCTTCACACTCTCCAATCCCTCAACTTACGCCATTTTTTGCATCTTTTTTTTAGCGTTCTTTTCACCTTCCTACAATTTGATTCAACTATTACACTCCTTCCTCTTCAATGACTTCCCACCTCTCCTCATATTAAGTTTATCTCATTATTTTCCTTCCAATGATGAATCCGTCCATTTCTCTTATCAGTTCCGTCCAGTCATTCACAGTTCGTGTCAGTGGAGGCAGCTTATGGCTGTTTAACAGAACCATCTAGATCCACAACACCCTTTCAAACAATAACAACAAATGTTTTGTCTTGTGTACTTTTTTGAACAAAGAAAAACAGACTTGCAGTGAGAGGAACAAACACAGCTGAAATCCATTTCTCTTTCAACTGGCTGCTATCCAAAATAAAATTATGTTCATTGGAAGCAAACAAGAAAAAAAAGATAGGACAAAATGATAAGATTTATTCCGAATTATATTATATTTTTTCTTCTTGCCTCACTTTAAAGATTAATTTTAGAGACCAACGAAAGATTTTGTGTTTTACTGATAAACAGTTCCTAATGTTAAAGTAATGGAAAACTTTTTACTCCTCCTATCTCACTTTTTTTTCTGGTGTTTGATTCATTGTTAAAATCTTTGTATTTAATTTTCTGTTTTCCTACTACCTATCTACCTATCCATCTATTTATCTTGTTATCTATCTGACTACGTGTTTGTCCATCTTTCTAAGTACTTATCTATTTATCTTTCCATCTGTCTATAATGTGATAGTTTAATACCTTACGTCGTCCGATTTTGGTTCTCTCAAATTGCTCTGACATATTTTACAATGAACCCTACAGTGACCGGGTCCCGCCTGTCTGCATAGATGCCAGTTAAAACACAGACTAATATTGTTTTGGCAGCGAGTAGCTAAAAATCTTTATTGTGTCTTGCTAACCTAGAAGGCAAAACTGTAGAGAGCTAGTTTAGCTGTAGCCTTAGTAACAGCAGCATCAGTAGTAGCAGCAGTGGAAGTAGATAGTAGTAGTAGTAGTAGTAGTAGTAGTAGTAGTAGTAGTAGTAGTAGTAGTAGTAGTAGCAGCAGCAGTAGCAGCAGCAGATGGTAGTAGTAGTAGTAGTAGTAGTAGTAGTAGTAGTAGTAGTAGTAGTAGTAGTAGTAGTAGTAGTCGTCGTCGTCGTCGTCGTCGTCGTCGTCGTCGTCGTCGTCGTCGTCGTCGTCGTCGTCGTCGTCGTCGTAGTAGTAGTAGTAGTAGTAGTAGTAGTAGTAGTAGTAGTAGTAGTAGTAGTAGTAGTAGTAGTAGTAGTAGTAGTAGTAGTAGTAGTAGTAGTAGTAGTTCTTCTTGTTGTTTTTATTGTTATCGTTGTTGTTGTAAAACTATTGGTAAAAGTAATGCTAGCAGTAGCAGTTTTAGTGGTTGTGTTGGTGATGGCGGGGACTGTTGTGATGGTTGGACAAGATGTAACTTCATGAGGTGAAAGAGGGATGGTTTGTGATGGTTCAGAAAAAAAAATCGAGAATTGTAGAAAAAAAGAGCGACTCGATTGTACATTGTTGGATGCTTTCCAACTTCTCTTGGCTATCCATCCATCTTAGGGAACAATTTTCCCTGGATGTGACAAAACTAGTGAACCGAAAGCAAACGAAGAAAGCTCAAACGCCGGGTGTGTTGGACTAGCAAAACGGTTTATCTTTCACACAGGAACAGTGCACTCTTTCAGCGCAGCTGCAAATCCGCAGCAAGCAGGAACAATAACTCCGTTTTGATTGTTCCAGTTACCTGTGTGTAAAGCTATTGACGGCGCATGTCTCAGTCCTACATCAATCTTTGTGTGGATGCTTTTTGTTGCCTCTCCATTATCATAACAAAATGAGTTGTGAATAAATGCCGCTATCTTTTCGATTAATGTTTTTTTTATAATGTTTTGTATACATCCCCCCCCCCTGCTTTTCTCATATTCGCTGATCTGGTTTCATTTATATTTCGTATGGTGAGTGCATTTGTCTGTCACTCTCTTATTGATTTCTATTTATATATCCCGAGATAAATATTTGATTTGTCGCTTCTAAATAAAACACATGGCCTCGTTCTAAAAATAGATTTTTTATTAATCCTAATATAGATTTAATCGTCAAAGAGGCTTATTGGTGACATTTTAATGCAATCGAAGTTCTAAATCAGGTAATATTGGCGGGTGTATCACTAAAGGCTCTGGTTGGTGATATAAATAAATCGTTAGGTGTCACGGGCTGGCAAACATCGCCCAGTGTTGCCCAGTGTTCTGTGTATTGGCCACAAATCAAGCATGACGAGTTGTATGCTTGAGTAAATCTCGCGGTATCATCAATAGTTGATTTGCATTTTCCAACTATTGTTTTTGTTATGATGATGATGATGATGAATCATAATTTGTAAGATAATAATGATGATGAGAGCTGGATGATGACAATCATTGATGCTAGTATGGAGGGTTTGATCAAGCCAAGGATATAAAGCTGAGGATTAAAAAAGTGCTTAAGTATTTGTTGTTGGGTGTTGTTTTTTTTTCGTTCATTTTATCCTAAAGCCCCTTTCTGAGCACTATGTAACATGTAGCACTTAAATCTTACACGCCAGCGGTAGGGAAGCTCAGAAAAATGTCGACGCCAGACCCAGGTCGCCAGCGTGACGCTGAGCTAGATCTATCTGCCGCATTTAGCATTGATCTGAAAAGCT
>JAWDGP010007763.1:135000-150000 GCA_033675545.1 Elysia crispata | reverse complement strand
GCAGCTGACAGAAAAGCAACGGGATGAGAAAAGCATAACACTTGAAATAATTTTTCGTAACCGAAACCTGTTTTTCTCCTCACTACGAGAAAAAGGTTCTCTCGAGATAGCGAGATAAGGAGTGGGGGGGGGGGGGGTATTTTTTTTGTAACAGAAAACTTAATTGAGTCACAGAGTCGAAGAACAGGAGCTGTTTTTGAGACTTTCGTGAACAGAAACCAAGTGACTGTAGGGCAGGAAAGGTAGTGTCAATAAGACACAGGAGGGGAAGGAGGTAACAGAGAATGAAGGTGGCCATCTTTTTGGAAGGTGAGTTTTGTTTGGTTGTAGAAACATGGATCAGGACACAGGCCAGGCATTTGTTTGTGCTCGGAGATGAGTGTGTGTGTGTGTGTGGTTGGGGGGGAGAGGAAGGCGTAGCAAGGTTGGATTTATTTACTACAGAAAGCATACAGAGGTACGACTCAGAATTATGTTTTGTTTATTTAAATGTCACTGATTCGGATTGTGCATGATATGATATCAGAAAGAGTTTGAAATGAACTAGAATATTTTGGGGGAGGGGGTTGGGTTTTTTTTTTTCCATCCGAGTGATTGATTCATGAACTAAATGATTAATAAGTAAAGTATTTGTTTATACCTTTTGTCCTCTACAAAATTTCAGAAAAATTTTTTTGGGTTTTAACTGGTTTACGCTAAATGATGTACGTCGCAGCAAACCCGAAAAGATTCAAAAAATCTCCATCGAACAAATGGAACAAATCGTTGATGTTGATCACGCGACGGCAGCCGCTGTTTCCCTGGACCAGCAGCCGCGCCGCTCTGGGCAGATGAGAGAGGCCAGTCTAGTGATGTTACGGAACACGTGGAATACACTTGTCTTACAACTGATTGAAGAAAAACAAATTAGCTGACCGATGGATGGATGGATGGTCCTCATGAGTTTGTGTCTCGCGCCGGGCTGTGAGAGCTGTCGTCACCTGCCACTCTCTGTTTACATCAGTTAGAACTTAGATACAGAGATAAAATGAAGTGGACAGTTCTCTTATAGGTTTCTAACACGTAACAAAATTAATGACGTCACTTTCGGAGGATGTTTGTCCGAAAACTTCTTCAAAACTTGTCGACAGATTGGACTTTGTTTCATAAACTTCTCTTGTAAACTATTTTTAAACGCAATAATTATGTAGTACAAATGACATTTTTTCTTTGTCAATATTTCTAAACGCTTTACAACAACTGCGTCCTTCTCAGCTATACCACGGAAGGGAGGGTGGGTGAGAGTGAGAGAAGGAGAGACCGATAAAAAGAGAGAAAGAAAGAGAGTGAAAGAGAAGAAGAGATAGGAAGAGACATATGAGTGATAGAAAGAATGAGAGAGAGAAGAGAGAGAGAAAGGGTGGGGCAGAGAGACATAGTGAGAGATAGAAAGAAATAAAGAGAGAGAGGGGGAGAGACATGGTTACAGATAGACAGGAAGAAAGAAAGAGAGAGATAAAAGAGAGAGAGAGAGAGAGAGAGAGAGAGAGCGAGAGCGAGAGAGAGAGAGAAATAAAGAGAGAGAGGGAGGGGAGAGGCATGGTTACAGATAGAAAGAAAGAAAGAAAGAGAGAGATAAAAGAGAGAGAGAGAGAGAGAGAGAGACAAAGAAAGAGAGAGGAGAGAGAGAGAGAGAGAGAGAGAAAGAAAGAGAGAGAGAGAGAAAGAGAGAGATAAAAGAGAGAGAGAGAGAGAGACAAAGAGAGAGAGAGAGAGAGAGAGAGAGAGAGAGAGAGAGAGAGAGAGAGAGAGAGAGAGAGCGACACACAAACCAATTACTTGACGCGCTTGGCGCCCTCTGGCTAGAGAACAATGTGGCCACTTCGTGTTTTGTTTATTGCCAATTTGGCCTTTCCAACGCCTTGTCTTTTGGTCTGTAATTATGGTCTTTCTTTTTGACTCGGCGATTTTGTCTATCTTTTTGTTTTGAAACTTTTAAATTTCTTTTGATAACCATTTACTATTTCAGTTTGTTTATACACTACACTCCACTTGTGCCTTTTCCCCATGCTCTTAGCACCTAGATAATTTATCCACGATTTTCAGCCGTTTCTCGCTATCTGTTTCCATGTCTCCTCATACTTTCTTTGTTTCTGTCTCGCTCGATCTCTCTTCTTTCGAAAACCAGCGTTGAATAATTGTCTGTGAGTTTGCAACACCCCCCTCTCTCTCTCTCTCTCTCTCTCTCTCTCTCTCTCTCTCTCTCTCTCTCTCTCTCTCTATCTATCTATCTATCTATCTATCTATCTATCTATCTCTATATGTATATCATTCTATATCTCTCTTTATCTCTATCTTTCTCTATCTAACTCTCTTTATGTCTCTCTCCAAGTCTCTTTCTCTTTCGCTCTCTCTTTCTCTCTCTCTCTCTCTCTCTCTCTCTCTCTCTCTCTCTCTCTCTCTCTTTCTCGATCGATCTCTCTCCCTCGAGATTGAGAAAATAAGGCAGGCGTACAAAGCTTTGATTGTGGATCTCATCTCTATTCTGACAGTCACTCCCAACAACTCTTCCAGCAAACCTTAAACCTCCCACAATGCAGAAGAGTAAACAAAATCACGAACAATTTGTGTCTTTGTTGCGAAGAACCGACATGTTTCCCACATAAAGTAACGGAGGATGAAGATTTTTCAATATTCTATGCACTAAGGTGTCCTTTCTTAACCACAAAACCTCGACATTCATCAACGAATCAAATTTTTAGTGAATAATTTAAAAAAAATAAGAAAGGACGATGAAGTGCACATGGGTTTTCAAGAGCAGATCTATCTGGAAATGTCTGTCACATGGGGTGGTCTTATACTCACAGGCTCGTACTCATTCAATAGGTATAATTTTATATCTCTGTCTCTTTCTACGTCTCTCTCTCTCTCTCTCTCTCTCTCTCTCTCTCTCTCTCTCTCTCTCTCTCTCTCTCTCTCTCTCTCTCTCTCTCTCTATCTATCTATCTATCTATCTATCTATCTAGCTATCTAGCTATCTAGCTAACTAGCTATCTCTCTCTATGTCTTTCTTTCTTTAGCTCTTTCTTTATCTATCTATTAATCTGTCTGTCTATCAATCTATATCTCTCTCTATCTATCTATCTATCTATCTATCTATCTATCTATCTATCTATCTATCTATCTTCTTTTCTCCTCCTTTCTCTTCTTCACTCGCTCTGTGTCTCTGATTTTCTCTGTTCCTCTCTTCTTTTCTTTCTCCATCCTCTGTTCGTTTCTGTGACTCATCATGCTTCCAGTTATTTGTGTATTTTTTTCCATGGAAAATTGGAATTTTTTAGAATTTCTTTTACTTCTTTTAGACCCGACATTAATCTAAAAGCCAGATTTTACGAAAGGGTATGATGCAACAATTGACGGCCCCATTGTGATTATTCACGAGAGCTGTTGGAGAAAATGCCCCGAATATTCAAAGCCATTGAATTTTAATTTAACTCCTACCATTTCGTATATACGTATATATATATATATATATATATATATATATATATATATATATATTGATTTTCCCCACGCAAAGCGAGCTCTATTATTATATTGAGCAGTTGAAATCTACATAAAGCAAGAATCTAGTCTCTAGAGATACCAAAACTTGATTAGCTTGCTGGCCGCTAAGAACAAATCGTTGCATTCTATGCGGCAATTGAATTCAAATGAAATTATTCGAGATCCAAAATAATCTTGTAATAGCCTGAAATGTCTGTTTAACTGCTAAGCTACAAACGCTCCTTTCTTTTTGCAATAATTTTTTTTGGCATATTGGCTCGGTAATTATTTACACACGAAAGTTCACGCCAAACCAGCATTTGAATGCATTATTTCCATCTGGCACAGTGCCAGCGCAGCCACATGAAAATCTCGTCAGATTGAGATAGAGATCAGTAGCGTGTAAGGTGGTCTCTACTCGCGTTAGCTATGTTTAAACACGGATCTTGTAGGACAAAAGATTTTGTTCAATTTTATACGAAAACCCGATTGGCCTGGAAAGGGAAAAAAAAAACTTTGAGCATTAGATCTAGGTTTAGAAAAGGGTTTTTAAGGCGGGGGGTTAATCAATGAGGTGCCTTGCTCTTTAGCGTAGGTGATCATGACCTCCAACTCATCTCAATTCTTCGTCGCTTTAGTGCATCTGTCATTCGTCTTATATTTAGCCAATTTGTTACTGCATCTGTCATTCGTCTTATATTTAGCCAATTTGTTACTGCATCTGTCATTCGTCTTATATTTAGCCAATTTGTTACTGCATCTGTCATTCGTCTTATATTTAGCCAATTTGTTAGTGAATCTGTCATTCGTCTTATATTTAGCCAATTTGTTAGTGAATCTGTCATTCGTCTTATATTTAGCCAATTTGTTAGTGAATCTGTCATTCGTCTTATATTTAGCCAATTTGTTAGTGAATCTGTCATTCGTCTTATATTTAGCCAATTTGTTAGAGCATCTGTCATTCGTCTTATATTTAGCCAATTTGTTAGAGCATCTGTCATTCGTCTTATATTTAGCCAATTTGTTAGTACATCTGTCATTCGTCTTATATTTAGCCAATTTGTTAGAGCATCTGTCATTCGTCTTATGTTTTGCCAATTTGTTAGAGCATCTGTCATTCGTCTTATATTTAGCCAATTTGTTAGAGCATCTGTCATTCGTCTTATGTTTTGCCAATTTGTTAGAGCATCTGTCATTCGTCTTATGTTTTGCCAATTTGTTAGTGCATCTGTCATTTTTTTTCTCGCTGTTTTCTTCTGCTGCGTTTTTCTTCAATCATTCCAAGTGTCACAATTTGATTTAATATCTGTGCTCTCATGACATGGCCAAAAAAAGTTGCTTGGCGTTTACGTATTCTGTTTCTGATTGATTTTGTTATGTCAGCTTCTCCTAACACTGTTCTGTTTTATTTCTTTGTAGTCCTTAATATTCGTAGCATTCTCCGTAGGAACCACATTTTTGTTGCCTCGCGTCCATATGTCGGAATGGGTTCAGCACAGCACTCTAGGCCTTTTCTTCTTATGTTGATGGAGATGCATTTATTTGTTAGCGCCGATTTCAATCTCTGCAAACTTTTTTCTTTATTCCACTATTCTTGATGCAATTGCAGTGTTTTTGCGTCCATTATTTGATATTAAAGAATCCAAGTATTTGAATCGATCCCTTTGCTTGAGTTTATTCCCATTGATACACATGTTTTTTTTTTGACTGAAGACAATTAGTTCTGTCTGTTTGCGGTTCAATTCCAACCTTTTTTTCTTTTCAACCATGTTTAATAATCGATGCATGTCTTCTTTATTTCTTCAATTAATACAGTGCAATCAGCGTCCCTCAAGTTGTTTACGTTGTGCCCTCCTACTTTAATTCCTGGGTATCCTTATAAGTCGCGCAACATAATTCCACTGTTGTGAGAGAAAAGATCTGAGGAAAGTGCATATCCTTGTCTTATAAACACTTTATTTTTTTTTTCATAAGCTGCTGTTATCTGTTCCTAGTACATGTACATGTTTTTCTTCCATCACTCGCAGATCTTTCCCATCTACCTTCAACGTTACTGTTTTACTTGTGTGATTACTTCATCTTGTAATACTCTGTAAATTGCCTTGGTGCAGTGAATGAAGCACAGGTGGATCTCTTTTTGTACTTCCAGAGCCTGTTCAATTATAGTTCGAAGGGTGTAAAATGGATTTGTTGTACCTTTTCTCCTCACAAAGCCACCCTGTTCCTCTGCTATTTCTGGTTTGATTTTGTTTCTGACTCGCTTCATGATGATTCTTAAAAGTATTTTGGTGATATATGACTGATTGTTATATGTAATTCACACTCTGTTGCCGCTGGGTTTTTGTTTGTTTTTTGTTTTTTTTTGCAGTGCTATAAACATAGATTTGGAGATGTCTGGTTCCATAGTCTTCAAGTGTTTCTACAAGCTCCACTGATACACTGTCTGGGCCAGTGCTATAAACATAGATTTGGAGATGTCCGATTCCATAGTCTTCAAGTGCCTCTACAACCTCCACTGATACACTGTCTGGGCCAGTGCTATAAACATAGATTTGGAGATGTCTGGTTCCATAGTCTTCAAGTGTTTCTAAAAGCTCCACTGATACACTGTCTGGGCCAGTGCTATAAACATAGATTTGGAGATGTCTGGTTCCATAGTCTTCAAGTGTTTCTACAAGCTCCACTGATACACTGTCTGGGCCAGTGCTATAAACATAGATTTGGAGATGTCTGGTTCCATAGTCTTCAAGTGCCTCTACAAGCTCCACTGATACACTGTCTGGGCCAGTGCTAAAAACATAGATTTGGAGATGTCTGGTTCCATAGTCTTCAAGTGTTTCTACAAGCTCCACTGATACACTGTCTGGGCCAGTGCTATAAACATAGATTTGGAGATGTCCGATTCCATAGTCTTCAAGTGTTTCTACAAGCTCCACTGGTACACTGTCTGGGCCAGTGCTATAAACATAGATTTAGAGATGTCTGGTTCCATAGTCTTCAAGTGCCTCTACAAGCTCCACTGATACACTGTGTGGGCCAGTGCTATAAACATAGATTTGGAGATGTCTGGTTCCATAGTCTTCAAGTGCTTCTACAAGCTCCACTGATACACTGTCTGGGCCAGTGCTATAAACATAGATTTGGAGATGTCTGGTTCCATAGTTTTCAAGTGTTTCTACAAGCTCCACTGGTACACTGTCTGGGCCAGTGCTATAAACATAGATTTGGAGATGTCTGGTTCCATAGTCTTCAAGTGTTTCCACAAGCTCCACTGATACACTGTCTGGGCCAGTGCTATAAACATAGATTTGGAGATGTCTGGTTCCATAGTCTCCAAGTGTTTCTACAAGCTCCACTGGTACACTGTCTGGGCCAGTGCTATAAACATAGATTTGGAGATGTCTGGTTCCATAGTCTTCAAGTGCTTCTACAAGCTCCACTGATACACTGTCTGGGCCAGTGCTATAAACATAGATTTGGAGATGTCTGGTTCCATAGTCTTCAAGTGTTTCTACAAGCTCCACTGGTACACTGTCTGGGCCAGTGCTATAAACATAGATTTGGAGATGTCTGGTTCCATAGTCTTCAAGTGTTTCCACAAGCTCCACTGGTACACTGTCTGGGCCAGTGCTATAAACATAGATTTGGAGATGTCTGGTTCCATAGTCTTCAAGTGTTTCTACAAGCTCCACTGATACACTGTCTGGGCCAGTGCTATAAACATAGATTTGGAGATGTCCGATTCCATAGTCTTCAAGTGCCTCTACAACCTCCACTGATACACTGTCTGGGCCAGTGCTATAAACATAGATTTGGAGATGTCTGGTTCCATAGTCTTCAAGTGTTTCTAAAAGCTCCACTGATACACTGTCTGGGCCAGTGCTATAAACATAGATTTGGAGATGTCTGGTTCCATAGTCTTCAAGTGTTTCTACAAGCTCCACTGATACACTGTCTGGGCCAGTGCTATAAACATAGATTTGGAGATGTCTGGTTCCATAGTCTTCAAGTGCCTCTACAAGCTCCACTGATACACTGTCTGGGCCAGTGCTATAAACATAGATTTGGAGATGTCTGGTTCCATAGTCTTCAAGTGTTTCTACAAGCTCCACTGATACACTGTCTGGGCCAGTGCTATAAACATAGATTTGGAGATGTCCGATTCCATAGTCTTCAAGTGTTTCTACAAGCTCCACTGGTACACTGTCTGGGCCCGTGCTATAAACATAGATTTAGAGATGTCTGGTTCCAAAGTCTTCAAGTGCCTCTACAAGGTCCACTGATACACTGTCTGGGCCAGTGCTATAAACATAGATTTGGAGATGTCTGGTTCCATAGTCTTCAAGTGTTTCTACAAGCTCCACTGATACACTGTCTGGGCCAGTGCTATAAACATAGATTTGGAGATGTCCGATTCCATAGTCTTCAAGTGTTTCTACAAGCTCCACTGGTACACTGTCTGGGCCAGTGCTATAAACATAGATTTAGAGATGTCTGGTTCCATAGTCTTCAAGTGCCTCTACAAGCTCCACTGATACACTGTCTGGGCCAGTGCTATAAACATAGATTTGGAGATGTCCGATTCCATAGTCTTCAAGTGTTTCTACAAGCTCCACTGGTACACTGTCTGGGCCAGTGCTATAAACATAGATTTGGAGATGTCTTGTTCCATAGTCTTCAAGTGCCTCTACAAGCTCCACTGGTACACTGTCTGGGCCAGTGCTATAAACATAGATTTGGAGATGTCTGGTTCCATAGTCTTCAAGTGTTTCCACAAGCTCCACTGATACACTGTCTGGGCCAGTGCTATAAACATAGATTTGTGAGATGTCTGGTTCCATAGTCTCCAAGTGTTTCTACAAGCTCCACTGGTACACTGTCTGGGCCAGTGCTATAAACATAGATTTGGAGATGTCTGGTTCCATAGTCTTCAAGTGCTTCTACAAGCTCCACTGATACACTGTCTGGGCCAGTGCTATAAACATAGATTTGGAGATGTCTGGTTCCATAGTCTTCAAGTGTTTCTACAAGCTCCACTGGTACACTGTCTGGGCCAGTGCTATAAACATAGATTTGGAGATGTCTGGTTCCATAGTCTTCAAGTGTTTCTACAAGCTCCACTGGTACACTGTCTGGGCCAGTGCTATAAACATAGATTTGGAGATGTCTGGTTCCATAGTCTTCAAGTGTTTCTAAAAGCTCCATTGATACACTGTCTGGGCCAGTGCTATAAACATAGATTTGGAGATGTCTGGTTCCATAGTCTTCAAGTGTTTCTAAAAGCTCCACTGATACACTGTCTGGGCCAGTGCTATAAACATAGATTTAGAGATGTCTGGTTCCATAGTCTTCAAGTGCCTCTACAAGCTCCACTGATACACTGTCTGGGCCAGTGCTATAAACATAGATTTGGAGATGTCTGGTTCCATAGTCTTCAAGTGTTTCTACAAGCTCCACTGATACACTGTCTGGGCCAGTGCTATAAACATAGATTTGGAGGTGTCCGATTCCATAGTCTTCAAGTGTTTCTAAAAGCTCCACTGATACACTGTCGGGGCCAGTGCTATAAACATAGATTTGGAGATGTCTGGTTCCATAGTCTTCAAGTGTTTCTACAATCTCCACTGATTTACTGTCGGGGTCTGTGACTGCCCAATTTCATTCTTCTTATTGCTGCCCGGATGTCATCTTTCATGATAGGTGGACCAGCAAAATTGCGCTTCATTACATTGAAATTCTTTCTGTAGTTTCAAAAAGTTTACCTTTGCGCTCTGCCCTTCAGCCAGGGATTTTGTTTTTGTTTTTCGATAATTATGTCAACGTTTTGTTTTTGTTTTTAATTTAGGAACCCTGTAAAAGAGCAGGTTTTCCTTCCACAGATTTCTTCAGTGTGTCTGTGCATTGTCTGCTCAGTACTTCTGTGGTATAGATCGATGTTTCTGCACTTATCGTTGATACACTTCTCCATTGCTTAATCATATTTTGTTCTGATTTCCTCATGCGATGTTTTTTACTTGACACCTTTTTTCCGTAAAGTCCAAAATATTCTTAGTCATCCACCTTTGTTTTGTTTTCCTTTCGGCTCTTGGTATTTGTTTCACTACTGCTTCTGTGACTGCTGCTTTTGACTTTACCCATTGTTGGTCCACTTCGTCGGCTTAGGTGTGCTTCGGATTTTCTTAGGTTTTAGTTTTCAGTTAGCAGCCGCTTGAATAAAGGAGAGGACAAGAATTCTGTTTTATGGTGTTTAAGCTTTCTTAGTGAACATTACAGCTATGTTGATCTGTGTTCTGGCGGTAACAGTTTTGAAATAGAAACTGCTAGAAGTAGGCCAATCTGGATTTTGTGACATTTGGTAATTTAAGAAAATGTTAGGTAACTGATTTCTTATACTACTTATAAAAGCATGTGAAATTGGAAAGGCAAAAAAATAAACAGAAACAGAGGGGGTGGAAAAAAGAGAGAAGGAGAGAGAGAGAGAGAGAGAGAGAGAGAGAGAGAGAGAGAGAGAGAGAGAGAGAGAGAGATTAAGATAAAGACAGCAGGGCATACACCGACAAGCCAACAAGGAGACAGACATAGAGAGGAACATGATTTAAATGAATACCAGTGTAGTAAGATATCAAGCTCACTATTTGGTCAGTTGATTTAAATGAATACCAGTGTAGTAAGATATCAAGCTCGTCAGTTGCTTTAAATGAATACCAGTGTAGTAAGATTTCAAGCTCACTATTTATTCAGTTGATTTAAATGAATACCAGTGTAGTAAGATATCAAGCTTACTATTTATGTCAGTTGATTTAAATAAATACCAGTGTAGTAAGATATCAAGCTCGTCAGTTGATTTAAATGAATACCAGTGTAGTAAGATATCAAGCTCACTATTTGGTCAGTTGATTTAAATGAATACCAGTGTAGTAAGATATCAAGCTCACTATTTGGTCAGTTGATTTAAATGAATACCAGTGTAGTAAGATATCAAGCTCACTATTTGGTCAGTTGATTTAAATGAATACCAGACCTAACCCGTTCACGCCTCTCTACCAAGACTACTTGCAACTACTTGAGTGTAGATTTCTATCATTGAACTCTAGGTACTCGTACCTTTGTTTATTTTGTATTTTTTCTAGTAGAAGTGAGTAAATGTTGTACCTGCCATTCAGTGAAAGCAATATTTCGCAACATTCACGAGCAGTCCCAAGAGTGTGTAAACTATATCCCCCTCCCGACCCTTGGTCTGTTATTCTTGCCAGAGGTTTACCATCTCGAATCCATCATCATCCAGAGCCTAAAGGGTGAGAATCTCTAGCAGGGCAGTTCGAGGTTCGCTTCTCCAGACAAGTACTGTTAGTCTTCTGGCGGGTAGCAGGTATCGAGTTGGAGCTTGTGGAGTCGAGTTAAGCCCTCGTACATTCTGCACTTTATTATAAAACCCTACTATATCATGCGGACGGACGGTTTCGATTATAAACTTAACCATATTTTTGCCATAAAAAAAATTCGAATCCTGTTGCGATATTTAATAGATTTGAGTTTTTAACCATTGTTAAATACGTTTGAACAGTTTTTGATCATTGAAACGATTCATATTCTTTTAAGTCATTCAAATCAATGTCCTTTTCTTTCAACGGGAACCAAATTACTTTAAGATGTTCTAAACAAAGACGTCATATTATTAATCAATGTTATAAATGATATTCCTCAAAGGTGCCTAGAAATTATCACTTTCATCGGTCATACTCGTGATAATAACTATAGTCGGCTAATGTAAAGATTATCATCGGTCACACTCGTGATAATAACTATCGTCGGCTAATGTAAAGATTATCATCGGTCAAAATTGTGATAATAACTATCGTCGGCTAATGTAAAGATTATCATCGGTCATACTTGTGATAATAACTATCGTCGGCTAATGTAAAGATTATCATCGGTCATACTTGTGATAATAACTATCGTCGGCTAATGTAAAGATTATCATCGGTCATACTTGTGATAATAACTATCGTCGGCTAATGTAAAGATTATCATCTGTCATACTCGTGATAATAACTATCGTCGGCTAATGTAAAGATTATCATCGGTCAAAATTGTGATAATAACTATCGTCGGCTAATGTAAAGATTATCATCTGTCATACTCGTGATAATAACTATCGTCGGCTAATGTAAAGATTCCATTTATTTTCTACCCGCCCTTTCTCCTCTTAAAACTTCTCTCTCTCTCTCTCTCTCTCTCTCTCTCTCTCTCTCTCTCTCTCTCTCTCTCTCTCTCTCTCTCTCTCTCTCTCTCTCTCTCTCTCTCTCTCTCTCTCTCTCTCTCTCTCTCTCTCTCTCTCTCTCTCTCTCTCTCTCTCTCTCTCTCTCTCTCTCTCTCTCTTTCTCTCTCTCTCTTTCTCTCTCTCTCTCTCTCTCTCTCTCTCTCTCTCTCTCTCTCTCTCTCTCTCTCTCTCTCCCTCTCTCTCTATCTATCCTATCTCTCTATTTATTTAGCTATTCATCTATCTTTCAATCCATCCATGAATCTATCTATCTATCCATCTATCTATCCATTTATCTATCTATCTCTCTATCTGTCTATCTATCTCTCTATCTAGTTTGAAGATAAGTTGGAATAATTAATAAGAGTGCTCAATTGTGGGAGCATTTCATAGATATAGAAGATCTTACCTTAAATTCTCTCTCTCTCTCACTCTCTCTCTCTCTCTCTCTCTCTCTCCCCTCTCTCTCTCCCCCTCTCTCTCTATCTATCTTTCTATCCATCTGTCTATCTATCTATCTATCAATCTAACTATCTGTCTATCTATCTATTTATCTATCTATCTATCTATCTATCTATCTGTCCATCATTCTCTCCCACAGATATTTACTTTGAGCACCGTGCTTCATTGCTTGTCAGATATGATTACACAAAATGACCTCTCACCGTGCGGAAATGACAGGAGTAGTTTACAAACAATAGCAGAGAAAATTGTGAAAATCTTGCACAAATCATATAAATAAAGTTTGCGCTTATAAACCACAGCACATTCTTGGGCTAGACTTTACATTTCCCTACCATTTAGTATTATTATTGACCAGGTGTAAAGTTGCGATATATTTTTAGCTGATCCAAACTTGATGTCACTGCAGTCAGAGAGTGCGGGATTTCTGTAGCTGTGAATCTTCTTATTAGGTTCATGTAAAACGCCACTGTGTCTTTCTGTTTAAACTTTCACTCAAAGATCCAACTGTTAATCTTTCTGACTTTACTTTTTCTCTCTGTCCTCCATCTACCAATTAATCTGCTTATCTATTTATCTATCAATCTGCCTATGTGTGTCTATATATCTCTTTTTATATGTAGCTGTGTATTTATGTATCATTGTATTCGATCTGTCTCTCTCTTACCTTTCTTTCTCTCTATCTGTCTATCTACCTAACTATTGTGCATCCATGTAGAAACTCAAATGACCTCTCGCCCAACTGAACTCGTCCAAGCAATCGGATTTGTAATAAAAATCGATTACAAATTAACCGTAAACGTAAGCCGATTACTGCTGCAGAAACAAAACAACAAAAGTCGACTGAGAGAAGTAATAATGAAACTATTATTCTATGCGCAGATTAATGTCATAGGGTGAATTGATTTCCTCTGTTAATCCCTCGCGCCGACCAACTGGCTAATCTGAGAAATGACGTCCCACAAACTGGGACATTATACATGTATATATATATATATATATATATATATATTAAAGAATTGTGCTTTAGAGTGTCACCTTTGGTTGTGACATTATGAAAGAAATAATTGTGTGAGAAAGCCTTGACACAACTACCCCAAAGGTCTATCGATCACCGGACCAATGTTGCCATGAAAGTCATGAAGTGTAAGTCAGTGCCAGGTTAGTTTTTACATGGTTTATTTCTAGTTTGTTCCCTACTCACCAGTCGTCCAAGCTCTATGTTTTTGCTATCCTCGTTAATTAATACATTTTGCGGGACTTCATTCATAATTGTGTATGGGGTAGGCGTCGGGGTGGACAAAATACTCGCATAAGGATCATTTCTTGTATAAATAGAGAGATAAATAATGATGTCATTGTTGGTTCTAAACAAGCTGAGAACAATATGGGCCAGGCTTTGTTACCTGTGAGCCCCTTCACCTGCCTTTTTCCTCCCTTGTTGTGACTTTCTCTCGAGGCAAGAAATGGATTATATAATTATACGAGCAAGATTGCTCTCCATGTTATTAGCTTCTTTAATACTCATGAAATAGTTATGCAAGTGGGCGACGACAATTTAGTGGTTTGGTAATTGAACATTGATAAAGGGAAGTGGCATCATGAATTTTCATCCCCGTTTTATCGCTCTGCTAACATCCACAATACTGGTACTTTGTTCTCGTGTAATCTTCTCTAAAAGTTTCTTTATTTTTTTTCGTTCGTATATCTTTAATGAATCATCAAATCAAAAGACATAAAAGCCAATCATGTAGGCAATAAGTCTATCAATCAATTTGTCCTCCTATAAATCAGTCAATCAACCTATCTTTTTTTTCAATCAATCATTAAATCAATCTAGCAGTGAATGACTCTAACCAATATAAAAAGTCGAGAATTGCTGAAGCAAACAGTCATCGACCAGAGCTTGGCAGCAACGTGTTGGCGTGTTTGATCAGTTCAACTGCTACACAATTCAACCATTTAGCTTTGGAGCCTTTCTATTTTTTAATCTGCTCTTATTTGCAAGGTGGACGTCTAGATTTGCTACAGCCGGGAAAGAAAGGAGGGGTGGATGGTCGGGAACACATTTCACTCAAGCGTAACGTCGCAATTTCTCAGCCGACAAGAGCTTGTTGTTGCTGTGTCCAATAAAATCCAATATACAAGTGATGATATCATGGCCCTGTCGCTACATTAGACTTTCATTATCACCACACAGCGTCGAGTTGTATTATAAAGAGAGGGGGGGGTGTTGCCTATTATGTTCATAAGTTTAACAATTCGAGGAGACAAAATTCAGTAAAGTGAATTTCTTTCTTTGTAGTTTGTAACTTTATGTGCTTAAATTTCTTGAAAAATAAAAAAAAAAAAAAAAAAAAAAGAACAAGAAAAACAAGTTAGATTAAATTAAACTATAGTCGGATAACAAGTTAAAGCCTGAACTCTTCATCTCATTTTAATCGTAAAATCTTAAAATAAATGCAGTTACACTGTTTTATGAGAAACTCTAATTCTGGTCATTATGATCCTCAAAAGCCGCTGAGCCAGCAGGGGATATAGTGCTGCCCGAGTTGGTTCCGACACATTATTGGTCCAGCCGTTTCTATGTGAGCGAAAAAAAAAAGTCTAGAACCCGAAGTTAAAAGTTTGATCAGGGTTGGCAGACCTTGTCATGGGGCGGCTGAGCAGTGCTGTAGTCCAGTGGGAAACCCGTGTTTCAGTTTGATAAAACCCGTTGAGTAAACCTTTGAAGTGACATTCCTTGTTCACTC
>JAWDGP010007763.1:65000-130000 GCA_033675545.1 Elysia crispata | reverse complement strand
TCTGTCTATGTTTTAAAATAATACTCAATTAGTCCGTCAACGAACTGTTGATTCAGCCAGTCAATCCCTTAAATAAAACAGAACTGTTACTTGAGTATTATTGCAGAGCTGCTGAATTCACTGCCTGTTACAGCTGTTCACAACTTCCTGTTGCTCGACTTAAACAGCTTTTGTCAGGAGAAAAATCTTACCCCACCTCCCCATTCTTAGAGCATTTTCAGGGTTCTCCATTAGAACTAAGTCTACCCACAGAAGAATCAAAGATAGGTGATTGGATTAACAATAGCTGGCGCACCGCTACACTCAGACCACGAAAAAAAAGTGTTCAATAGAGATTGCAGCCCAACACTTCCTGTGCAGCAGCCCTTCAAACATTGTGCACACTTTACAAATTGAAAATGTTTTGATAACTGTGCAAACTGGAGCTCTAGGCAGCTGTAAATATTAGCGTAGCTTGGACGCTCTTTTCGCACCGAGGCTGAAAATGTTATGAGATTTCGCCAGGCCCTGTTAGGACAGATAAATTGTCGGTTCCCCGATTCCTCATCTAACCTCAAGATCATCAGGTGTGCGCGACCTCGGAGTAGGTATGAGTGGCTTGAGAGGGTCTCAGATTTGGAGAAGAGAAATAAATCGGTGGTGATTCGGGTGCATGTTGGGGCAAAGGAATAAAAACATAATCACGCTTAATAATTACCTACTCTTCTTCATTTCTTTCTTTCATTCATTTCTTTCCACATTCCTCAGTTTCGTTTTTCTCCTGCTCCTGCACCATACACGCCTTCGTACTTCCGGTGCTAGCTTTATTTTTGCCTTTTCTTTCTCCTTTACATTCTTCTGACTTGCTCGTACTTACTTCCTCTCGGTGACCCTCAAATCCGCTCTAAATCTTTCGATCTCTAACTGTTGTGCTCATCATACTCTTTCGCCTCCTTTTTTCAGTGCCATCTTCTACCTCATTGTTTTCCATATGTTCTTTCTTCTCCTGTTTGTCTTCACATCTTCCTCCTGTTTCTTTTTCCCCATACTCTTTCTGTCTTCCGTATTCTTCCCGGTTAATTTTTTTCTTCAAACTCTTTCTGCTCCCTTTTGTCTTCTTATCTTCTCTATTTCTTTTCCTCATATTTTTCTTCTTTTTTCTTGTCTTCTTATGCTTCTCTATTTCTTCCTCCACATATGACTTTTCCTCCCTGCATGCCTCACCGTTGTAGCCTTTACTTTTCACTCCCTTCCCTCTTTTTTTTCCTAGTTGAACTTCCTCTGAACGCTAGAGTCTTTATGAGAAACCTGTAAATTGCTAACCTTCCAACAGTAATTATCGCATGCCTCAGCGTTCTCACTAAAACCGTTTCTGCTCTGTCTAAAAAACGTTGTTTTTTTTTGTACAATCTAACACTCGATGCTTCAGTAAAAAGCTGTACCGGAAGCTTCGGCAGACTGAGATGGTTCTGATTCCCTCGCGGTACTAGAAACAACAAATTCACCTATGGGAAAATACGGTTGTTAGGGAGGGGAAAAAAAAACCTGGTAGATCTCTACATGTACATCGATCTTAAAATAGAAAGTTCGGTCCGTGTGTTTCTACTACCAAGTGCTTTCCGTCCCCTCCACGAGTGTTTGAACTTTGGAACCAGTTGTGTGGTTGTAGTCTTGTGGCCTGCAGTAGCTGATCTTGTGGCGTTCAGTTTATCCCACAGGCAGAGCTGAAGACCCTCTGACATGCCCTACACTGTAGGGAGGGAAACCCCACGAAGAAGTGATTACTGAAATCGTTGAACCTCTAACATTTTTGGGGGATGAACTGAAGAGATCTAGATGGAGCGAGGTGCCTGCACGACTCCACACAATGGCTGGGGCTTCGCGACGGTTTTTTCTTTCTCTTGCTCTCCCGTGTTTCTCCGAGTCCATCTTCCAGCGTGGGTATGTCACGTTTCTCGCGTGATCCTGAAAAAAAAATCAACGCACAACCACTCCTCTTCGTGACAACAAAACAGGTTTTAATTTTAAATATTGCATGAGGGAAAAAAAAAACAATTTTCACAAGAATAAACTCGAAATATGTTTCAAACTGTTCTTTAACGTGGATCAGAGCAAGAAAAAAAGTTAAGACATGCCATTTTTAGAAATTATTGCTTTGAGATTGGTTCTTCTCAACATTGCTCTCCGTGTAATAATATTGGTCTGAAAAACATGTAAATTACAAACGCATATTCCGCGCACATGGATAACGTTGCAACAGGATGAGCAAAAGGGAACAAACCAGATAGATGTGTGCTCAGTGCTCAATCTCACCTGAATTTGAGAATGTGTTAAACAAGAGTTGTCGCTGTTGTTCTATTTCCATTTGAATTCGTATCTGTGAAATTGTTGCCAGTTTTCTTGTCAGTGCAAGACCATAACTGCGTGGTATATCGCGGGCCTAGCACTTTTATCTGTGCCCGAACCAGGGTTTATATTTCTTTTGCAGTATTAAAAAAAAACTATGGTGGAGTTATAAAAGTTTTCCGAAATTCATCTTAAGTAGGGAAACTAAAACTAGTCTTTTTTTTTTTCAAGAAACAAATTTTTTATACTGTTCAGTGTAAGGTGTACGTTGTTGCTTTGGCACACGGTGTTTCTGATTTACGTATGAGTAGTTATATTCGAGGGTCAAAGTGCAGCGGTTTTCCAGAATTAAGTAGATTTTACCTGGCACACGTGAAGCGTCTATGATTTCTTTAGCAAAGCCTCCGTCAAGTCAGCCAAGATGAGCTCTCTCTCTCTCTCTCTCTCTCTCTCTCTCTCTCTCTCTCTCTCTCTTCCTCTCTCTCTCACTTCGATTTTCTTTAATTCTTATTATTTAATTCCTTTTCTCTCTCCATCCTTTCCCGCTGTCTCTCTGCCTGTCTCTCTTTCTCTCTCTCTCTCTCTCTCTCTCTCTCTCTCTCTCTCTCTCTCTCTCTCTCTCTCTCTCTCTCTCTCACTCTCCTTCTCGTTCTATATTATTATATTTAAACTTCTCATAAAAAAAAATAGCTATAATATTACAAGCTTTAATAAAATTTAAATATGAAAATCGCTTGCTTTCAAAAATATGCAAAAGGTTCTCATAGTCTCTCTCCTAATGCCAAACAAACCGTCTTTAGTATAAATTTGCGTGATATAAAAGTACATTTCTCTCGCATCTCCTAAGGCTAGTAGAGTTGAGGCGATGAAATATCGTGTATGAAACCTGCCAACTTGAAGTGGTCAGCCGCGCTGATGGAAGCGTTCCCTTCATCTTACCACGGGACGGGCTGCATGCGTGGTCATGCCCAGCACAGAGTCCCAAACCCAGAATATCGAAAAGCTTTCAATTTGACCCCAGAGTCCAATGACGGGCTCAATACAATTTGACTCTGCAAACACAACCAATAGCGGCCTGAAGCACAATATCTGTAAGGATATAAACAACAACGGCAGAAGAGGCACTCTTACCACGCCCGCTATCATCAAATTCGCTGCTACTATCAATATCGAAGTAAAGGAATCAACAGCATAAAAAGAATTTCGACAATGAGCCCAACAAAAGCAACATGTATAGCAACAAAAGCAGAAGTTGTAACATTAATACTAAACCAAAAAAAAAAAAATCGCATGAATAGGTGCACTCTCATCAGCAAAAACAACAAGAAGAATTGTAGAAGCTGCTTCAACATGATCAATAACGCAATAAATCTACACGATTGGGTCCAGCGTGACCACCACCTCGGCCATAAACAACAGCTACAGTTATAGCAGAACCGCAACAATATTACCACCAAAAAACAACTAAATAAATAACACAGACAGCAATAGAACAGCATTGGAAAAAAAAAAACACAAGGAGGGTAAAACAACCCAAATTAACCATTCCGTTGGAAAGTACAGCATCACGAGGAGTGTACTGAAAAACATCAGTGAAGCTGTGGAAATAAAGCTAAGTTAGATCACGTGATAACCCAGTGTTAGGTTTTTCTAAGAGTCTTCACCAGTAGAGGTGATATTTGAAAAAATCGCTGTGTTTGAGAACATTATTAGGACTGGAACCGGATACTTTGATGATTCTTGGCAAGTTCGCAAGAAGGAGTCACTCAGTAGACGGGAGGGCCAGGAGGAAATAGGAACAAATAAAGAGAAGGAAGGAGGCTGCGAGCAAATGGAAATATGAGAAGAAAAGAGAAAGATAGAGAGAAGAGATATAATTCATTGAAAAACATAAAGAAATAGAGAGTCAAAAACACCAAAGAGGATAGAAGAGAGAGAGAGAGAGAGAGAGAGAGAGAGAGAGAGAGAGAGACAGAGAGAGAGAGACAGACAGACAGACAGACAGACAGACAGACAGACAGACAGAGAGCGAGAGACAGAGACAGACAGAGAGAGAGAGAGGCAAAACCTTTAAAGATGTCTGCAACATATATAAAGATGTATAAATATTTCTCCGAATGAGATCTGTATATGGTCTATCAATCTATTATTGATCGATCCATCGAACAAAGATGTCGGAGGCATGGCAAAAGCTAGACTACACCAGCAGTCGCTGTTATGCCAGGTTTGATTTTATTCTAAACAGTTAAAAAAAAAGAAAGAAAAGAAAGAAAGAAAATGTGAGAAAGAAAGAGAGGTAGATAGAGCGAGAAAGAGAGAGAGAGAGACACACACACACACACACAGAAAGAGAGAGATAGGCAGACAGACAGACAGACAGACACACAGAGGGACAGACAGACAGAGAGACAGACAAAAGGAATTGCCAGATACAAGGAATGAAAACATGATGATTTTCTAATCTACTGAGGTTTATAATATCCTAGTATGTCTTCTAAATATAACTGAATGAGGTCTAATAATGGCGGGTCTTGAGGTTTATAAAGTCCTAGTCCGTCCTCTAAACCTAACTGAATGAGGTCTTATATAGGCGGATCTTGAGGTTTATAATGTCCTAGTCCGTCCTCTAAACATAACTGAATGAGGTCTTATATAGGCGGATCTTGAGGTTTATAATGTCCTAGTCTGTCCTATAAACATAACTGAATGAGGTCTTATATAGGCGGATCTTGAGGTTTATAATGTCCTAGTCTGTCCTATAAACATAACTGAATGAGGTCTTATATAGGCGGATCTTGAGGTTTATAATGTCCTAGTCTGTCCTATAAACATAACTGAATGAGGTCTTATATAGGCGGATCTTGAGGTTTATAATGTCCTAGTCTGTCTTATAATCATAACTGAATGAGGTCTTATATAGGCGGATCTTGAGGTTTATAATGTCCTAGTCTGTCCTATAAACATAACTGAATGAGGTCTTATATAGGCGGATCTTGGGGTTTTTAATGTCCTAGTCTGTCCTCTAAACATAACTGAATGAGGTCTTATATAGGCGGATCTTGAGGTTTATAATGTCCTAGTCTGTCCTATAAACATAACTGAATGAGGTCTTATATAGGCGGATCTTGAGGTTTATAATGTCCTAATCTGTCTTGTAATCATAACTGAATGAGGTCTAATAATGGCGGATCTTGAGGTTTATAATGTCCTAGTCTGTCTTATAATCATAACTGAATGAGGTCTAATAATGGCGGATCTTGAGGTTTATAATGTCCTAGTCTGTCTTATAATCATAACTGAATGAGGTCTAATAATGGCGGATCTTGAGGTTTATAATGTCCTAGTCTGTCTTATAATCATAACTGAATGAGGTCTAATAATGGCGGATCTTGAGGTTTATAATGTCCTAGTCTGTCTTATAATCATAACTGAATGAGGTCTAATAATGGCGGATCTTGAGGTTTATAATGTCCTAGTCTGTCTTATAATCATAACTGAATGAGGTCTAATAATGGCGGGTCTTCAGGTTTATAATGTCCTAGTCTGTCTTATAATCATAACTGAATGAGGTCTAATAATGGCAGGTCTTGCGAGCACGCAGGGAACTTCAACATACACTCTCGCTCTTAGTATCTGGTGAGTTTTGAAAAGTGATCTTGGGTGGTTTAAAAAATTAACATCAAATGAGATACGAAAGAGACATAGAAAGAAAAGAGAGGTAATTAGAGAGGAAACTGGCTGGAGAGAGGACAGACAAACAGGCAGACATCAAACAGTCACAATAAATATTAGGGAAAGAGAGAGTACAGGGAAGAGACATATAGCCTAAACATGTGTGTGTGTGTGTGTGTGCTTTCCTTAAAGATAGGCAGTCAAGTTAACAAACCTACACAGTCAGGCAGAGTGAAGTATACGAGAAAACTGCCGGGATTTCCGAAACCAAAATAAATGCAGATTGTGAGAAAGTAGCAACTTGCGGACTCTGCTGTTTTAGAACTGGTTTCAACAGGTAAAAACCCCAGGCTCGTTGTGCAGTTTGATAGATTCTCGCGCTAGATTTATAACCTTCCGATATGTGTGCAGCACATGTTGGGTGTCGTCGGTGCTTGGCTTTAATGAGCCGCGAGCTGGTCTGGAAGATAAAATAGATGGTCGTGTTTGGACACAAGATGGGAGACGGACTGGGGGTCTTTTGAAGAAAGATAGATAGATAGATAGATAGATAGATATATAAATTGATAGATAGAGAGAGATAGTTAGATAGATAAATTAATAGATAGAGAGAGAGATAGATAGTTAGATAGATAGATAAAGAGAGAGGGAGAGAAAGAGAGAGAGAGGGAGGGATGGAGAAAGAGGGGGAGAGTGGCTGAAAAGAAAGCAAGGTTGACATAGTGATGGTAGAAGGAAAAGAGAAAGGAGCATGCAAGAAAAGCAGAAGCAACAGATATATACAAAGGTAGAAAAAAAAACATTGGAGGAGTAAAGAAGGAAGAGAGGAAGTAAAAGTCTACAGTCGCACTTTGTTGTTGTGGCTTCCTTTTATTTTTCTCACCGGATATAACATAAAAAAAACATGTTGTATAAGGTTTTCTTTATTATCTGTCTATTTATTTGTTCTACCTACCTGGCTATCTGTATCTTTCTCTTTGTTTTAAAACTGTGCCTTATCAGAGCCACCAAATAATGGGCCCAGCAGATCTAGTCTGATGAAACATTCGCAATAACAAAACCTTGAAGCTGTCGACAACCTGTTGGTGATAAGAGTACAGGGCCGAAACCACTGACCACTGTCTGGGTCAAACCCTGGTCAAACAAGTTAATAGTACAAAAAGAGAGTGAGTGAACAAAAAGTGAAATAAAGAAAGTTTGAGAGGGGAGGAAAAAGTGAGGGCGAGAGAGAAAGACAAAGAGAGAGAGAGAGAAGGAGAAATGGGAAGAGAGAGAGGAGGGAGATAAAAATTCAAAGGGAAGAAACGCACAGGGAAAAGGAGAGAGAGAGAGAGAGAGAGAGAGAGAGAGAGAGAGAGGGGGGGCAGAGATGGGGAAGCGGGTGTAGAAAGCGTGAGAGAAAGACTCAAGAGGGAGAAAGAAAGCTAAAGAGGGTCCCAGATATCATAGAAGTAGAGAAAGTGAGGCACAGAGATATTGAGTGAGAGCATGAATCAGAAATACAAAACATTTGCGTCTAATTCAGTTTCAGAATGCAGCTTTCTTCTATTATAACTAAGTAATCACAAACAATTCTTTAAAAATATCTGCTTACTTAATAAAATCATAACTTGTTTTGGAGCGTTTTGGATACTGGAATTTAACCGACTAACTGGTCGCCTCCCACTTGATAACTGAGCGGACTATCTTGCCTGTTTGACAGACCTGTATCTGGGTGGTGGGCGAGAAAACCTCGGCGCTAACTGGCTACGTCATGACCTCTGCTAGGATTCGAACACACACAGCCTTCTAGCTCTCATCGGGAGCTTTACATCGCCAAACCATTCACGTCATTTCGGCATTTCGTGGCTCTTATTCACTTCTCTGATTCTTCTGCTCAAATTCAGTTATTAGACTGGAATCCTAATCACAATAATTGATATGATATCGCGGAAACATATTACGTTTCTCTCATTCCTCTCCCTGGAAATGATTTTTGAGACTTGAAAATGAGGGATTTAATCCTAGACAAATATAGATGCATATCACCACTGTCACTCCTCTCCTCCCCCCCCCCAACACCCCCCCCCCCTTTCCCAACCAACACACCTTTCTTCCTCGAACTCTTTCATATGAGAGCGGCAGCTCCAGTAACTTTGTAAGTTGATAAACAACAGTATTGACCAGTCTTGATTATCTTTTGACTCGTTGGCCTTACATTGCTCTTTTCGTGCAAAGTATGTTTGGAGAAAGTGTGAGTATGTGAATTTGGGGCCGAGAGGGATGGGGGTGAGAGAGAGGTGAGGAGAGAAAGAGAGAGAGAAAAAGAGGAAGAAAGTGAATGAGAGATAGATAGATAGATAGAGAGAGACAGAGGGAGAGAGAGAGAGAGAGAGAGAGAGAGAGAGAGAGAGAGAGAGAGAGAGAGAGAGAGAGAGAGAGAGAGAGAGAGAGAGAGAGAGAGAGATCCTTTTCAGATGCCATCTCTTTTTTTCCCAGTTTTTTTTTTTTTTTTAACTTTTCAGTGTTACTTGCATACATTTTAAATTCATACTGATAATAATCCTTTTCATCTTTTTTTCCCCTCGACGCGCCTAATCTACCTTTCCTGTTTTTCGATGGCACTCAGAAAACTTTACTCTCTTTTTAACTTTCCCTTTATTCCCTTCCTCTTTCTTTCCGCTCTTCCTACCTGTGGACGTCAAGAAAACTGGAAGGTTGGTCATAGCCAATCAGTGCTGTCTAGTACGTGTAAAAAATGTAGAGTTTCTCAAAAATTCACTTGTTTCGTACATAGGGACCTTCAACCTTTTCAATGTACCAGTGACTGTACCGTGTCATCTAACATAAAGCAAAGATACTGCGAAGGTACCAAAAGTAACTTTAAAACTTTCGACAATATTAAAATGAAAAAAAAAAAATCCTATCCAAGCAACCATTAAATCGACATCTGCAGCAACAACAGAAATTATCTTCATCTACCAACTAGTTGTTTTTAATTTACTGTGAATCTTTCATTTTTTTTTTTTCTTATAGCAATTCTTGAAATTTTAGTCTTGAACTGAGTCTCAACTCATGTCTGCTGCTATGACGTTCAACGTGTTTAATATATAAAACAATTGGTCCAGCGATCTACGAATTCTTCTTGATTCTGCTTCCATCAGTCTTCCTTTGCCATTCAAGATAACGTCTACTTCTACAGTTCTAATATTCTCTCGCTATTTTACTTCGTGAACCTCTGATAATCTGTCCTGGCAATCCTTTCTCCAACCCTCTCCGCCCTAGTCCTCCCTTGACTCCGGATGTTACAAGGTACGTTAACCTGTTGCATGACTGTGTATCATTACCCACTAAGAGTTCGCATGGTCTGCAACTAGATGCTTCGTTCCACTAAAGACACAATTATTCCAGTTTTGATTGTTGATTCTCCTGGAGGTTGATCGTCATGATGCGAGGCACGGTAGCTCTGTTTGTGCCAGTCAGAGATGATGTTTGGAATCTTCCGAGCTTGGCATACCGGTTCTGCAGTTTTGTGTGACCTACATCTAGAAAGGTGTGTGGGAACTGCGAGATGTGCAGGTAATTCCTGACGCGGCTAGAATTCCTGACTCTGACTTGTGCTCAATCCAGGAGGACTGCGGCGGCTGTCCTCAGCTCTGCTAGCAGATCTTGCTGCACTCACCGCTGGGGTTGCTGACTTGCTGGTATCTCTCATGCGATCTTTAGAGCTCTGTACTTTTCTTCCTCCATCACTCTCTCGCTCTCTGTTTTTATATCTTTCAGTATACGTTTCTCTGTTTTTATATCTTTCAGTATACGTTTCTCTGTTTTTATCTTAGTCCCACTAGTCCTGTCTACTGACTAGGGATTGAGAGTGTCTGAGACTGAAATTAAGTTTTTCTTGGTCTTAGTCTCTCAGGCTTCAAACACTTTGTTAACATCTGTAGGACCTTGATTTCTCTTTGTTCCTTTGTTCCAGGCTGTTTCAGTAATAGTGTGTGTACGGTGCACGCCTAGCGCTCGTATTGAGAATAGTAGCCGAACCGTTAACTCTATCCGTTTTATCTATCTATCTATCTATCTATCTATCTATCTATCTATCTATCTATCTATCTATCTATCTATCTATCTTTCTATCTTTCTATCTATCTATCTATCTTTCTATCTATCTATCTATCTATCTATCTATCTATCTATCTATCTATCTATCTATCTATCTTTCTATCTTTCTATCTTTCTATCTATCCATCCATCTATATTTCTATCTATCTAACTATCCATCTTTATATCTTTCTATCGATCTATCTATCTATCTATCTAGCTTTCTGTTTTTCTATCGATTTATTTGCGCATGTATATATATAATTCACACATTATATCAAGTCATTTGTCCTTTAGTCCGTTCTTTATGTCTTCTGTCTATCCTATATTTTCGCCTCTTTATCTCCTCATCCTATTACCCTTCCATTCTGAGTATTTCCCTCTACATTAATTGTCCATGTGAATAGTTTCTTAGCATTGTTTTCTCCTTCTCGCGGATATCTGACAGCCTGATCAACATTCCTGACCTGTTGAGATCTTCACCCGGCTCTGTAACAACGTTACACTTAATGTCATTGCCCCCTGCATAGTGCGCGCTCTATATGTTAAATATACATACATTATGTGAGAGTTACCTGCTGTGTGTATGATGCTCATCCTCTGTCAACAAACTCCAGCGTATTACAGTATCAGCTTTCTTTGTTTGTGTCTAGAATCATGGCTCGATTCTTTAGTTAAACTCCCCCGTCTGTCTCAGTTGCACTGTTTCTGTTTCCCTCTGTAGTCCTGTCTTTATATTAAATATTATTCTCGTCTTAAACTTCTGATACTCTCAAGCTTGCCTTTTTCCTGTATTCCGATCTTGCTTCTTCTATCTGCCCCCCGCCCCTTCCCAACCCCATTTTGTCTATCTCTTAATCTCTTTCTATGAAGCACATTCTTGGCATGAGCATTCCACAGAAAGAGTCGAATTTTGATAATTGATTTTTTAACAAATTTTGTTTCCGATTTCAATGATTGAAGACTTCACTTTCTCTCTCTCTCTCTCTCTCTCTCTCTCTCTCTCTCTCTCTCTCTCTCTCTCTCTCTCTCTCTCTCTCTCTCTCTCTCTCTCTCTCTCTCTCTCTCTCTCTCTCTCTCTCTGTCTATCTATCTCTCTCTCTCCCTTTCTCTCTCTCTATCTATCTATCTTTCTCTCTCTAACTCTCTCCCTCTTTCTCTCTTTCTCGCTTTCTATCTCTCTTTCTCTCTCTCTCTCTCTCTCTCTCTCTCTCTCTCTCTCTCTCTCTCTCTCTCACTCTCTCTTACTATCTCTCTTTTTAACTCTCTCTCTATCTATCTATCTATCTCTCCTTCTCTCTCTGTGTATATATATACACATATAAATATATGTATATATATATATATATATATATATATATATATATATATATATATACCCACCCATTCTTTGTTTTCTATTTCACCCCAACAATTTTCAGTTATTATCTAAACTTCTCCGTGCTGTGTCTTCCAGGTTTTCAACAACAGAGCTCCAGTCTACCCATAGCAAGGCTATTTTTGGCAGCCTTTGTGAAGCTTGAATGAAACCATATATACTGGCAGACAACTCGGTGAGTGTTCAAACTTCCACTCTAAATCGAAAATATATAGATGAGTGGGGTTTTTTTTTATTTATTTTTTTTTTTATTAATTTATATGTTAAGCTCTTTTTCCCCAAATTTTTTGTTTCTACGTTTTGGAGAACCCTGTATGCTATGACTTGCTTGCATTGTCTTTGAGCTGACATTAAACACTGAAAGATGGACCAACTAGCAACACTGAGGGTCAGAGATTCAAGCTCATTCCCTGACAGAAGTCGAAGTCTAAAGTCTTAAAGAGCTGGATCAGAAGCTGTGTAAAGACCCGTGACAAAGTTTAGCTCTAAGTTATCCAATAAACAACTGAGATGGCTAGTGTTTCGATGATTTTGATATCAACAGTCTGTACCGGTGGAGAATTATCATGGTGAGAATGCTGTCGACAAACAGTTCATGTCATGGGGTGCCGTGCCGACTGGTGCTGGCGACAAACAGTTCATGTCATGGGGTGCCGTGCCGACTGGTGCTGTCGACAAACAGTTCATATCATGGGGTGCCGTGCCGACTGGTGCTGTCTACAAACAGTTCATGTCATGGGGTGCCGTGCCGACTGGTGCTGGCGACAAACAGTTCATGTCATGGGGTGCCGTGCCGACTGGTGCTGTCGACAAACAGTTCATGTCATCGGGTCCCGAGCCCGACCCAGATCTTTCCTCTCTATCTAACTCTCGCTCTCTTTTCGCTCATCTTTCCAGTTGTAAGGATGTGTTCCAAATTATGTGTGCATGACATGGCCAACAAACATTGCTTGTTGTGTCTGAATTCTATCGAGGAGATTTAATTCTGTGCCTGCCTCGTGTACGACGGTTTCGTTTGTCTTCATTGCTGTTCATGAGACAAACTGTAACATGTGGTATAATGTAGTATAAGGAAAATAGTTCTGAGACACGTATGTCTTATACCTTCTCGTTTACCTGCAGGCTCTGTGGAGACTCATGCTAGCATCCGACTCTGGATGTCTGTCTCCTGAGAACTAGGTCAGTAACGGTTATAAGCCACCTGAGGCGCGCGCGTTACTCCAGTCAAACTTCAAACCCCACAGAGGAAAGGCCTGTATCGAGTTCATAGCAAACTGCTCCCTCTCAAGATCTGGAGAATCAAAGAGACTTGCATGTCTGGATTGGTCTAACACGTAGGCTCCAAGGTGACACGTTTTTAACAGTAATTTTATGTACCTAACATTGGAATGTTTCCCTTTTAGAGCAATTTTCATGGAGTATAATTTCAACGTGTTTCCCTAAAAAGTCTTTTCACAAATTATGTCACTTATTTGTTTTAAGTTATGGAGGAAACAAAATGTGAGAGGTTTTCACGTTTGATACGTTTTGTTTGTTTTTACATTTTGCCATCCGTATTTCTATTTGGTTCCAACGTTATGGTCATGGTTTGATCAACTAATTTTTTTTCTGCAATAAAAAACGCAAAGATGAACTGTTTCATTTCTATATAGAAAAGTTTCGAAACTGGACAGAACGAATTTTGTCATGGAACTGAGCCACACTAAGTGATCAAGATTTGTCGGTATTTATTTAGGAATAATTTGATCATAAATAATGTCAGTCTAGGAATGCTGCTAAAGCTTTATCACAATAATTGATCAGAAGTTATGACAGTACTTGAAGACAAAATATGGTATGAGAGCGGTCGATGAGAATTTATGTCAGTGACAGATAAGACTTTATAACATCAATATTGCTGACTTGTCCAAGCTTATTTCAAAAGTTCATGAAGTCGGGTTTGCAAACCTTATCTTTTTCCCGATTACAGAAAAAATTATTATTATCTCTTTAAAAAGTCACAGAAGTTCTAGGCGGTTCTGCGCTTATCTTGTTCCTTGACTTACGTCTAATAAACTTTGCAGCAGTCGAAAACGTCCAAACAATATTATCATTGACGATACAGCGAATTATCCGTCTCAAGTAAATGGATATTTCTGTCTTCTCCCAGTCTGTGAACAGAAGGGTAGCTTTGGTGTTGCACTTAAACGACGTCAGTGTTACTCAAATACATTGCAGTTCTATTCTAAGTGAGTCTTGTATTTTCCCAAGTCGTAAATTTGCCTTATGGTAGCATATCTTGTGATCAAAAGGCGCCATGACATATTGTAGCCTGATTCTGTTAAGAAATACTGCAAAACAACATGTTGCTTAGGATAGGAATCTAATTCGAATTCTGCCATATGTTATTCAGATATAAGAAGAAGGAGAAAAGAAGAAGAAGAAGAAGAAGAAGAAGAAGAAGAAGAAGAAGAAGAAGAAGAAGAAGAAGAAGAAGAAGAAGAAGAAGAAGAAGAAGAAGAAGCAGAAGAAGAAGAAGAAGAAGAAGAAGAAGAAGAAGAAGAAGAAGAAGAAGAAGAAGAAGAAGAAGAAGAAGAAGAAGAAGAAGAAGAAGAAGAAGAAGAAGAAGAAGAAGAAGAAGAAGAAGAAGAAGAAGAAGAAGAAGAAGAAGAAGAAGAAGAAGAAGAAGAAGAAGAGGAAATGAAGTCGAGAAATAAAAAACAAAGGAAGAAACTGATGCAGAAGAAAAAGAAGAACATTAACAAGAACAAGAACAAAGGACAACAGCAATAACAACCATAGCAGCATCATTTCATCCCACTTGTCAGTGGGTTATCACTTCAGAGTTATCCTGCCCTAGCTGTGTCCACCCCCACCCCCTGTGAACTCATCCATAGGTAATGACAAGCATCACTGATGCCGCGAGCAGCGTCCAGCAGCCTCGTCCTGTCTTCCCAGAACCATGTGAAGCAGTTCAACTCACGTGACTTTCACCGAAGCTAAGCACTAAGACAGCATCTTAATTTGTAGACAGTTTATTGAAGACTCCCCAGAGATCAATTGTAGAGCATCAACATACCGGTAGCTTCATATACCAATAGGGGACTGAACGCGTGGTCACAGCAGTGTCCTAGATCTAGATCTAGTTCTCTGGGTTATCTGTCATTTGATGCTTTCCTGTAGGCTGAAAAAATGGCAAGAATCTACACCATTATCTGTTTTTAAAGACATACTACTCTGAAATCGTAATCTGACAATTGATTTATTTCTAGAAAACTACTCGTCATACTTTTCTCGAATGTCTCGCTGAACGCTTGCTCGTTATTCCTAGAAAACAACTATGAACCCACGTCTTAGAATATCCTCGTTGATTGAGTTCACTTTTCTCAAATAATCCGCTATGCATGTCCATTTTGGCTGTGAATCTCTATTTTTATCTTCGACAGTTGCTAAAAGTGCCTCTTCATCTATAGTGTGGACCTAAAAATAATGTATTTAAAGGTGAGCTTGTTTTCTCACGATTCTCTTGGCTAAGTCGTTAAAGTGAAGTACTGCTTCTTTCAAAAGCCACCATATACGCAGTATGCAGCTTCTTCGTTGAGAGTAAAATTTATGACAACTGTTTATGACGATTTGTTTCTGTTTTCTTTATTATACACAATGGCATCACACAGCGATAACGAAAAACTAGACAGTAGATAATATGATTCGGAGGCACTTTCTCATGCACTCGATAAAATGACATCAAAACACGCACAAACGTTGATGATCTGAACTAAAGATAGGTCTCACCCTAACAGACTTAACAGCTTAAAAAATGAAAATGGGCCAGGCGGAGTAAAAAGGTTTTATTTCCAAATTTTATTTGAGTTAAAGATATTACGTGGGCGAGTTTCCCCTTTAGTTTTAGCCCCAGCGTCTGTGCACTTTGAAATAATCTCAAAGTTACGTCAAATTCTGTGTCGACATACTCAATATTTATGTGATCTTAATAAGCCTTTTGAAAGATTAAGTTTTTTTCCATCTGTTTATCAGTCGATGTATCTGCCCTTCCCCCCCCCCCTGCTCATCTAAATATTCAGAATATAAACCTATCTTTCGAAATCTTTGTTTCTTTATGTACTCCAGTACAGATTATTTAGCCATCTCTTTTTTCCCATCCCTGGCTGTATTTCGGGCCTCAGACGCTCTCGAGAGTCCATCAGTGTCAAAGAAAAAACAGCTCTTTGCCAGGATCTGTTACTTTATCGAGGAAAAAATTGTCATAGAGTGTAGCGCAAGACAGAAAATAGGAGACAGAGAGGGAGAGAGATACTTGAGAGGGGGGGGGGGGGTGTCGGAGTGATGGATAGGCTCTAGACAGTCAGTTAGGAGAAAGAGAGAGAGAGAGAGAGAGAGAGAGAGAGAGAGAGAGAGAGAGAGAGAGAGAGAGAGAGAGAGAGAGAGAGAGAGAAATTGAGGAGATGTTGCAAAGGAGATCAGCAGAAACGGAAATCCAATGGTTGACAGCAGGGTTCAACGAACAAACTGACAGACCGACCGAATAAGAAGAAAAAAAAGAAAAAGAAAGAAAGAAAAGGGGACGATGTCTATTCGAGTAAGCCATGATTATGTCATCTATCCCATGGGCTTGCCGGATGGGTAGTCTGTAGTGGCCTGGGTCAAAACAATTCATGAATATACATCTGGAATTATCGGGAAACTCCCATGCTATGTGGCAGCAGGGAATCCACGAGACTAATAGAGTGCGGAAATCGATTTCAAATAATCGATTCTCAACTTTTAGATTTTTTTATTTTCAGAATCGAGTTTGAATCCGGTATCGAAGTCATCTCCTTGTCTTATAGACTTGTGTTAATGTGTTGAACAATGTATATAAATCTAGAGATTACACAGGAAAGTCGAAGTATGCACATTCTGTTGAGCCTCTCCAGAACAGCGCAGAGCTCAACAATGTCAGATTTTGTACCTAAACCAAGTTGTCTTTGGTTAATCTGCTGTGAACATGTCTGTATGCAATACATCATTGAAGCCACCGTGTGTTGAAACAATTATCAGGATCATGTATCCTTTTTTTCAATCGGACAACCAATCGTTCATCCATCAATGATACTGTTGTATTTTATGTATCCACACTTTTCTGTGTCACGTGTTTGAACCGGTTCCAAGACGTTGTGTATTCATTATCTAACCGATTCTAGCCAGACAGCAAGTCGGCCCACAAGTAAAGCTCTCCACAAGTCCCTGTGGCTAAGCCTGAGATAAACCAAGAGGTGGGGATGGTGTACGCTGGCACAGATGAGGGGAGTAGGAAAGTTCACCCATGGCTATAATGGCCCACATCCGCCTCATTGGGTGCGAAATCAGAACATTTGAAGGTATCGAAAAAAAAAAAAACATAAATACGTTGATCGAATATCAAGTATTGAGGTTTTTTGTCATTTTATTTCATTGCTTTTATAATTTCGTTTGCTAATTTCTATTTTGAATATTTTGGGAGGGGTGAAGAAAGGTTGTTGAAAATCGTATTTCATTAAGAGATGAACAAAACATACGGCCTTATAGTTGCTAAGATCAAACACAACTGTGTGGCGATGTTCTACTGTGGAACCTTGTGTTATCAGCATTAGCACTAATAGCGTGCCGATCACCAAATACCATCTTGTATATCTAATAGTATTGGTCTTTTACTGACAGCATTAGTTTGTTCTCAGCCGATAAATCTGTTTCTTGCACTCGCAGAGTTCACATTATGAAGAGGAGACATGGCTGCTCGTATAGTTATGTATTTGAAGTACGAGAAAGACAAGACTGTGATAAACTTAGATCTTGCATGCAAAGCATTTTTTTTATCAAAACGGTTGAAATGTTTTCACCTTGTTCCCATTGTTTGAAAATATTTTAAGTGTGCTGCAAATTGTCAGATTTCATAGATTTAGGGAGGTAATACCTAGTTCTGTCCACAAGGGACAGAAAAACAAACAGAAAGATAAAACACGACGATCCTAACCATGGATTAAAGAAATTTTCTGTTGTAAAGTCATTGCCAGACAGATGGGCAATTAAACCTTCACAAGTCATAAAGAAGGGTTTAGTTCATGTAAATTGAAAAAAACAACCAAAAATCAAACGAATGTTACTGTAAAATAAAGAAATGAATCAAACATTAATTATGCTATTTAAAAGTGAAACGTTTGAGTACCATGTGATTTCACTATTGGAATCTAGGATCACAGTAAACTAGAAAACTCTCTTGAAGAGTTGGTTTCAAAATAGAGCCATACCATGGATCCAAATTTGTGGTCTTGTATACTTTAAGTAAGATGGAATTTTCCGAGGATCTCCTAACCATCCTGGGTTATCCCGACCTCTCTGAGATGTTTAAGCGTTTATATTTGTATCTGCTTGTGAATGTTTTTGATTTTCATGCGATCACTTGAATGTTAAAAGCACGGGCAATGCTATGATAGGAAAAAATGGTTTAAGGATTGACAGTTGAATTCAAGTCATTGAATTAGTGATTAAGCAACGTGTTCCCAGTCCACCGTGAGACGGCTGCTGTCCTATGCTGGCGACATTTGGTAAAGATAGCATGGGAGTTACATTGGTCGGGTTTGTGGGTTTTCCATTCTTACGGAATTTTTATCTAAATGGCTGAGGTATCTTATCAGTGAGGTGGGCGGGTGGCATTCCCTCAGCTAATGGTAATTTTTTTTTTTAATTTTTTAGGGTCTGAGATAAGCAAGTAGGTGAGCTGTTGTAAGTATTAAACATTCAAGATTTGTAAGCAAATATTTGTTATTTTGTTTTGTTTTTGTTTCTTGTTGTTGGAAGATTTTTTGTATTTAGTTATTTATTTATCCACGACGTGCTTTCTTTCTTTCCTTTGTGTTTCATTGTCTGCCACATCTTTGTTCTGGGGGTACCAGAGGACACACTGGCCGTGTAAGATGGATACCAGACCTCAGGTCTGCTCACTGTCTGTTGCAGACTATTCTCTTTAGTCACCATACTCTTGTAGAGAGGAGGAGGCCACAATTGGATTATTCTTCAACCAAGTGGACATGTCTGCTCACACACGACAAGAAATTCTTGCTCAAACTCAAATGCGATCTTTAAAAATGGTTCACTTACCAAGCCAAAAAAGAAGTAAAATGATGGTTTGGCCAGTTGGACGTCTTTTAAATTCGTTGAGTCATCTTACTCGAGGAAATTGGCTAAATTTGATCTTTCTCATGGTACAAAAGTGCCTTTCTTATCTCTTCATTTAATCGGTATTCTTATCTTTTACCCCTTTCTCCTTGTGTACATTACTTTAATTTCTATTTCTTACTCTTTTCAATTTTCATGCATCTTTATATCAATCTATTTCTATTTTCCTCTATATTTCTGCCTCTATTTCTCATTTTCAATTTATCTATCAATTTCTTTTTTGTTACTACCAACTATACAACGCCCCTCTCCGTGCAGCTCTCTTCCTCTTAGCTTTATCTCTCTCAATCTCCACTCTCTCCAGCTCTCTATCGCTACATCTCTGACTTCATTTATCTTAATCTCCATCCACCTGTACCTCTGCATCTTTACATCCATCTCTGTTTCTGTCTTTCTATTTTTCTAGGTTTTCATCTTCTTATCTCTATTTCCCTTATATCGATAAACAAGAAGAAAGAAACCCGTCTATCTAGCCTCCTGTTACCCTCCCTCTCGACAAATCTACGATTTCCACCCCCTCCTCCTCCCCCTCGAGGATTTGTACCTGGTTTGCCCCCTGCTAGATTAGCTTAGCCCATCCATTAGCCCCTCGGACTCTATCGTTACTGCTCCTGATCACGCAGACTCGTCTCAGCATAAACAAACCGAACTGACCGACCGTTCACGTATATTAGCTTGTTTATTTCTCCTCTCATACTTTCTGTCCAGCTGGTCAGATTTTTGGTTTATTTTGTCCATACCAAAGAACGAAACCTTGCGGATACCGCGCCGTCACCAAATATAGCTATCAGTAGACGTCACGGGTTCGAAAATTAAATAAGTTTGATGAAGACAAAAGGTTTTTAGTGGCCTTGAGGATACCGCACTGTTACTAAATATAGCTATCAGTAGTCGTCACGGGTTCAAAAACTAAATACGTTTCATGAAGACAAAAGTCTTTAGTGGCCTTGAGAATAGCGCACTGTTACTAAATATAGCTATCAGTAGTCGTCACGGGTTCGAAAACTAAAATTCGTTTAATGGAGAAAAACATTTTTGGTGGTCTTGGGGATAGTGCGCTCTCCCTCAATATAGCTATCAATAGTCGTAACGGGTTAAAAAATAACTAAATACGTTTAATGGAGAAATGCATTTTTGATGGTCTTGAGGATAGTGCGCTCTCCCTCAATATAGCTATCAATAGTCGTAACGGGTTAAAAAATAACTAAATACGTTTAATGGAGAAATGCATTTTTGATGGTCTTGAGGATAGTACGCTCTCCCTCAATATAGCTATCAATTATATAGTCATAACGTGTTAAAAAATAACTAAATACGTTTAATGGAGAAAAGCATTTTTGATGGTCTTGAGCATAGTACGCTCTCCCTCAATATAGCTATCAATAGTCGTAACGTGTTAAAAAATAACTGAATACGTTTAATGGAGAAAAGCATTTTTGATGGTCTTGAGGATAGTGCGCTCTCCCTCAATATAGCTATCAATAATCGTAACGAGTTAAAAAATAACTAAATACGTTTAATGGAGAAAAGCATTTTTGATGATCTTGAGGATAGTGCGCTCTCCCTCAATATAGCTACCAATAGTCGTAACGAGTTAAAAAATAACTAAATACGTTTAATGGAGAAAAGCATTTTTGATGGTCTTGAGGATAGTGCGCTCTCCCTCAATATAGCTACCAATAGTCGTAACGAGTTAAAAAATAACTAAATACGTTTAATGGAGAAAAGCATTTTTGATGGTCTTGAGGATAGTGCGCTCTCCCTCAATATAGCTACCAATAGTCGTAACGAGTTAAAAAATAACTAAATACGTTTAATGGAGAAAAGCATTTTTGATGGTCTTGAGGATAGTGCGCTCTCCCTCAATATAGCTACCAATAGTCGTAACGAGTTAAAAAATAACTAAATACGTTTAATGGAGAAAAGCATTTTTGATGGTCTTGAGGATAGTGCGCTCTCCCTCAGTATAGCTACCAATAGTCGTAACGAGTTAAAAAATAACTAAATACGTTTAATGGAGAAAAGCATTTTTGATGGTCTTGAGGATAGTGCGCTCTCCCTCAATATAGCTACCAATAGTCGTAACGGGCTCGAAAACCAAATACGTTTGGCGCCCCTTGTTCTTTCCCCGATCCTCCGTATCTAGAATGGTGAAGGAGGGACACGACTAGTCTCAAACCGGCTAAAGTTTCTCATATCGACCATGGTAATGCTTTCTTACATGTTGAGAACGAGCTCTTCCAAAGCAACAAGCCAGTAAATTTGTGAGCTTAAAACGGGGTACTTTCCCTATATTAATCTTAAAAGAAAAAATAAACTATAAAAGAGAACCAATTTGTATGTATGAAAGTTGTCCTTTCTCGAAAATTATTTTTTTTGTATTCTCAACTTCTTCATTTCCTTACATCTTTTATTCGCGCAATGTTAATTTGTTCAAATTTAGAGAGAAAGAAGGAGTGTGTATTTTAATTTGCCTTGTCTGATTTGCCTCATTGTTGGATGTAGCCCATCCACTTCAAGTCTTTACACCTAAAGCTTTCTCCTTCTGCTGTCTGATGGTGCAAGTACTTATTACTTGGTCTTAAGTTGGTTTGGGGTTAGGACTTACCATTTCTTTTTTTTTTATTATTTCAGCCTTCTTTAATTTTATTCTTTTATTGCATTTCTTTCACAAGACATATACAAATAAGCTTACCTTCATGTTTCGCTCTGTTTCTAACGAGACTCGTCTTTACTATGTGACGGCCACGATGATGTTGTTTTTTGTTTTTTGTTTTTTTAATTCTTGCCAAGTTTTTATTTGAATTTTTTAAACGAAAATAATACTTTCTCATTATGTTGAATGCTGAGACATGAGTAGAATGACATGAGCAAGTTATCTAGCTATCTAACTGATGAATACCTAAATAGATAGGCAAATGGATAAAGACAGGGGTTTATACATAAAGATAGTAGAGAGATAGATAGGTAGATAAACATATAGATCGACAGACAAAGTAAAAAGATCTACAGAAAGATAGGTAGAGTCATAGATAGACTGAAAGATAAATAAATAGATAATTGGTGTGTACATCATCATTATCAAAAAAAAGAGAGCTTAACAAGGAAAACCGCGTATAAAATATAGATGCACATTTGTAAAGGAAAGATTAAGGTATTTAAGAATATTTATAGATGAATGAATAGATAGATAAAAGACATAGACTTGCAGATGGATACATATGAATAGATATGAGTATTTAATGAGGAGAGATAAATGAATCTATATATAATAAATTTTTTTTTAAATTTAATAAAAAGTAATTTAGATAGATAGATGGATAGATAGATAGATAGATAGATAGATAGATAGATAGATAGATAGATAGATAGATAGATAGATAGGTAGTTAGATGGATAGATAGATAGATAGATAGATACATAGATAGATAGAGAGAGAGATGAATAGATAGATATGATGATAAAAAGCCACCAAGACAGATATCTACAGCAGCATATTAATTAAGTCTAATTTTGAGAGTGTTTATGAGTATTGATGATTGGAAAAAAATGAATCTGACTGTAATTTTGTTAAACAAAAGTCAGTAATAATAACTTATGATTGCAAAATAATTATAAGGCTTCTTTTGTGTTTAGACATTACAATTATATCAGGGATATGTGGAACGCGGTAAAGAGGCACCCACAAAGAGAGAGAACTGATTAGCGTTTTCAAATTTGTTTTCCCTCTTTATTTTTTATCTTTAGATATTTTTCCGCCTTAATTCAATATCCAATTCATTTTGAGCGGTACTCCAATTCATAAACTTCCATATCCTACTGCAGTTTCCATATCCTAGTGCTGTTTCCACAATCTACTGCAGTTTCCATATTCTACTGCTGTTTCCATATTCTACTGCAGTTTCCATATTCTACTGCAGTTTCCATATTCTTCTGCAGTTTCCATTTTCTACTGCTGTTTCCATAATCTACTGCAGTTTCCATAATCTACTGCAGTTTCCACAATCTACTGCAGTTTCCATATTCTACTGCAGTTTCCATATTCTACTGCAGTTTCCATATTCTACTGCAGTTTCCATATCCTACTGCAGTTTCCATATTCTACTGCAGTTTCCATATTCTACTGCAGTTTCCATATTCTACTGCAGTTTCCATATCCTACTGCAGTTTCCATATTCTACTGCTGTTTCCATATTCTACTGCAGTTTCCATATTCTACTGCAGTTTCCATATTCTACTGCAGTTTCCATATCCTACTGCAGTTTCCATATTCTACTGCTGTTTCCATATTCTATTGCAGTTTCCATATTCTACTGCAGTTTCCATATTCTTCTGCAGTTTCCATATTCTACTGCTGTTTCCATATTCTTCTGCAGTTTCCATATTCTACTGCAGTTTCCATAACCTGCTGTATCCACAATCTACTGCAGTTTCCATATTCTACTGCAGTTTCCATATCCTACTGCAGTTTCCATATTCTACTGCTGTTTCCATATTCTACTGCAGTTTCCATATTCTACTGCAGTTTCCATATTCTACTGCAGTTTCCATATCCTACTGCAGTTTCCATATTCTACTGCTGTTTCCATATTCTATTGCAGTTTCCATATTCTACTGCAGTTTCCATATTCTTCTGCAGTTTCCATATTCTACTGCTGTTTCCATATTCTTCTGCAGTTTCCATATTCTACTGCAGTTTCCATAACCTGCTGTATCCACAATCTACTGCAGTTTCCATATTCTACTGCAGTTTCCATATTCTACTGCAGTTTCCATATCCTACTGCAGTTTCTATACTTACTGCAGTTTCTATTATATTACATTTCCATATTCTATTGCAGTTTTCATATCCTACTAAAAAAATCCATATCTTATTGCAGTTTCTATATTTCCTGCAGTTTCCGTATTCTAATGGAAAACCCGAGGAAGGCAGTTTCACTGCAAAACACGAGCAGTAATTCTCATCGCTTTCCAGCAGGACATTGCAACACACAAAAGCTGATGATATTATTATGTTTCTTCCAGAAGCAAATGATTTTCTGTCCTCCAAGGTATTTAGGGAGGAAATTTTACGTTTATAAATGTGAAACTTTTTAACTTTTTTGCCCTTGTATCAAGTAAGGATCAGCCATGAATGTTTCACGCTAATCCAGTACTTTACGAGGTTCGGTGTAACTTTTTCAAACTTTACGTTCGATCTCCAAGCCCCTCGCCTCTATCCTGACTCCACCCCCTCCTCAAACTTTCCTCCCTGTAATTAAGTCTTTTTGGTATTGAGTAAGTAAGAGTGGAACGACCTGGGGGTTACAGGGATCTACCAAATCTCATCAAAGAGTGGAGACCTGCTAGAGGGCCACGCAACCCCCCTCCCCCCCCCCACACACGCACACCTCTCACCCTCCGGCTTGATAGCGCTGTGTAAATTGGTCTGAGACTCTTCAGTGAGTACATCGGGGTAACTCAATCACAGCTGCGGAAAGAGATACGTGGAATCGAGTTACCATATGTACTCAACAGTCCATTAAGGCGAGGAGGGGGGAAGGGGAGGGTCCGACCACGGATCAGCGCAGGCGAGACCCAGGCTACACCGGTCAAGGGGAGGCTAACGGGGTTTGTGTGGGCGGGTCCGATTTCTGGATGGTATGAACCGGTCCGGTGTTATGTTTAAGTGGGTTTCTTGAGTTGAGGCTATATTTTTTAGAAAAAATTCGCGTTACTTTGTCTTTTCCCAATGGTTCTTCCCACAAAATATATCGCTGTTTTAGTGTTTCGTCAAAAAGACAAAAAAAATACCGGCATCCTACCCATCGTTGTGGTCCTGTAAGAGAAGATTCAGGTTGATGTCAACTGCTTTTTATCTCAATTGTGTCCTGAAAACAGAAGGAAAATTAATTTCAAATGAGTGAATTCAATAGTGAACTGGACCCATTAGTAGTAAACTTGCTGAAATCGTTTATTCATTCATAAAACTTTGATTCTTAGACACGAAATTCAGCCTCATAAAGTGGCGATCAGGTGGATCGAGCCTGAGACATCAGCTAATTTTTTACTCCCACAAATCTTTATTTAGATCCTTTTAAAAGCCTGTATGAAAGCTAAGATTTTCCGCAAAAAAGCGTCCAAAGATGTAAAATCTTGCTTAAATGATATTAAACGTTTCATTCGACCTATCGATAGTAAATAGTCAAAAAAAAGATGTAGGGATAAAAAAAGCAAGTTCCAAAGCTTGAATCGAAACTAAGCAAATAGAATAAGCCCTTAATCTTGATGTGCCATCTATTCGATATAACCCAAAGAAGGAAAATGAAAAGGGGTCGGGGTGAAATTTGAATCCATGTGGCTCAATGTTTTCTCATAATGGGTGTGAAAACAAAGGTGCAGATATATCTAGAAGATCTGTAGAACTTAATGTATGGTAAGGAGTTGAATTATTTGAATGTAAAGGCTGAAATTGCTCTCTGTGGGCCATCTTTATCTTTTGTTGGTTTTATTTTTTTTTTATTCCCAGCTAAAAGAACACGTAGAATATCCATGATATAACTGTGTGATCAAAAGGTATCGAGTCCTGCAAATACTGAGACATTCCTTGAGAGTAATCGTGGCTTCGTGGCCGCCCAGTGGTGTAATGTATTTGGCTTCAGGTTTCAAAATAGTCTTATTTCATAGCGTTTGTGATGACTCTCGTAAGAGATAAAAACATGGTTTTCTAACTTCAACCCGACAGAGTTCTATAGAGCTGCGTATTATTTCCGATTTCTTCTCCTTTAGGCATGTCTAAGAGGAAAAGTTGAACGAGAAGAAGGGCTTGGAGGAGAGTATGAAGAAGACAAGTGAGGATGTAGTAATGACGATGATGGGATATGATGATGATGGTGATGATGATGATGATGATGCCCGATCAGTTACGAAAAAAAAAAAAAAGCAACAATCTGTATAACATTGAAATTTGCAATACCAGCAACATTATTATCAACAACTGGAACATCCACCAGTATTAATACGAACACCATAAAATTCTGTACAAAGCAATGAGATCGAGTTAAAAAAAAACAGAAAAAAGATGTACATTTGGGATAAGAAAAACATGATTAGCAAAAGCCCAGGTCTACGTGGTTTGTAAAGGTTAAAAACTATATCAAGACGACCAGGGATATTGGGGATTCCCAGTCCATTTGACGCTCTCATTAATATTTGATGAGTGGAGACCAAGCTTCAACTCAATTGATCTGCGCAAACAAGTGTAAACAGCCTACTGTGGTCAGTACAGTGCCTCCCTTAACACCCAGCTTACTTTTGTCTAACACCGTCCCAAATCTGACACATTTTTGTCCTGTCTCTGAAAAAATAATTGGCCGAAAAGGTTCGGACAAGTAGTTTCTGGGAAATGACGGTTTTATTTTTGTGATTTGTTGTTTTTTGTTTTGTTTCTTTTTTTTCTGGATTTTATTTGTTTATTTAAGGGTGTTGTAGGGGTATTAGGTGTTCAAGGGGTCTGGCTTCTGTCGGATCAATTTGACTCTGCAAATTGCTCCACTATTAAGAAAAATTAATGATCACTTAAGGGTTCGTTTTCAACAAGTTTCCACGCTTGATTCATTAAATGATTGATGGGTAGATTGATTGGATGATTAAGTTGGTTTATGGTAAACAGAACGTGTGTTCGATGTTATGATATCGATATCAAGCTTTCGTCCCTCAGATAAAGACGCCTTAATCAGATGAATGAAATGAGTTGGAAAGTAGAGATTTCAGATTACAGAAACAAGATCAAAGCAGGACTTGAAACCGTTTTCCTGCAAATATCTTCTCGAGTGGTCAGCCAGATGGTCTTACTAGACAGAAAAGTGAGAAAGTTACTTGTCTTCAAGGAAGACTGGTGGTTCTAAGCAATCTATCTTTGTTGTGCGTTCAAAAATAAAATTTTCCCAGTGAACTGAAAAGCACCAAAGATTTAGGAAAACACTTTTCGTATGAGCAAACGTATTACTTCGTGTTGCAGCTAAAGTGGCTCATAACAATGGGATAAAAGCTAGTCTTTATTTCTCTCCAATTGTTTAGCCCTACCAGAACATCATAGTTTTTATCTCATTTGTGGGCTCTTCGGAACCAAGTTTAAGGTATACCGGCCATGTTTATGTGGTTAGTTTGTGATCAGTGCTAAAGATGAGAGATTTAGAGTTTTAAGAGGATTAAGGGATTAAGCGAAAACTTCTTCTTCTCCGTTTAATCTCTTTGGCCGAGCTAGATTATCAGTGTGCTGAGCTGAGTCTTACATTGTTGGTTATCTTCAGCAAGTCTTTGTCACTCTCTTCAGAGCTGGCTACATGCTGAGACCTCTCTGTAGGCCTCATTGGGCATCTGGCTGTTTCAAAGATAAGAAAACTGTTGGGTTTTTTTTTCTGGGATCGCCACAGTATGATATGAAGTTTGTTGATGGAGTAATCAGTGCGGGTCCTAGACCGTCATGGAGTGCAGGTTGGAAGTGAGGCCGAGTGTTCTGATTGGCCGTGTGTTTGATACTGTTATCCTCATGACAAGTTAACGGTTCGTGAACGTTAAATTCAATGTTTACCGACTGTCTGGAGCTGTGAATACCTTAATTTGATAGAGTTTGCTCTCTCTCTCTCTCTCTCTCTCTCTCTCTCTCTCTCTCTCTCTCTCTCTCTCTCTCTCTCTCTCTCTCTCTCTCTCTCTCTCTCTCTCTCTCTCTCTCTCTCTTTCACGATTGTTCGGGCAGGACGTTGAGTTGATTTCATAGGAAGATTTATCTCTTTGTTCGCAGACATCGAATTGATCTTTTTTGCATGTAGCTTCGGAAAAGTCCGCTTAATTGAAAAAATAAAATAAATAAATAAAATCACCTAGTTGAACAAGTCAGTAATTTGTGGCATTTGACTTTGGCGTTTGGAGGTGTAAATTGGGATCTCATGTATTTAGCTTTAATTGACCTGGCCTAGAACAGTATGAGATTCCGATAATTGTAAACAATACGTATCTAATCGATAGGTGAAAAATAGAAAGGAAAAGAGAGGGAGAGAGAGAGAGAGAGAGAAAGTAGGGAAGAGACAGGGAGAGAGAGACAGGAGAGGAGAGAGAGACATTAGGGGAGAGAGAGAGAGGAGGAGGAGGAGGAAAGTGTGGTTGCGGTATGGTTTCAAAGATTTAAAAATTAATGAAGTTGCGCGAAATGCGAACGTCAATCGTGCATTTCTCAAAATAGCAATCACGTGACTAGGAATATTAATTAGGACCCCATAGTCTACTGTTCTTCACACAGCCTATGAGTTCTATCTTTAGCTTAAGTCAAGAGCAGTTCTAAGCTCTACATTTCGTTGAAACCAAATGGATCAATGAGAAACTTAGTACAGATATGTTGGTTAGTGGAATTATCTCGTTAACATTAAAATCTTTAATACTATCTTTACACCACCTATATACTATCGAGTTTCAAATTTATGCAGGTTTTTTATTATGGTTTTATGGCTGTTTAATACTGGGAGACCATGTGCAATGTGGCACGAGGCCAATATTCCTTGGCTGTGTTGGTTAAAAAAATAAATATACAAACTCCATATTTCTTAAAAATCGTAAATCGATGCAATTCAGGGAGATATATTTATCCCCCCCCCTATCTTTTATTCAAACACACGACATGATGTTTCACAAAGTTTTTTGTGTTACACCATTTGATCGAGTCGGTCAACAGAGAGATTGGATAGTGTAAACATCAAGACAAGTTCACGGCATTTATCACATCACAAAATTAGGTCTAGTTTTGTCTGTGGTTAGTATTGTACCTTATCGATGCAGCTAAAAGGAAAACAAAATCGTAAATTACTTTGTCATATTTTTTTCTGTTATTGTTCCCTAATCGAGTTTTTCTCTCTTCCATCAATTTTTGTCTTAGATGTCCCGCCTGGCATCTCTGATATGGATCAGTTATATTAATTCGATATTGCGTTTTATGCATTTTCAGGAATTAGTTTTCGGCCACCGCAGGAGTTTGATATGATAGAATTTATCGATCCGAACTTAACAAGGGGAATTACTGGAAATGTTTGCAGGCGCCCAGAAATAAATTGGTTTTTGTTTTTGCAGCGCTCGCCCTTTATTCCAATGTCTGTAACTTTACGGTGATCTGATTTTATTAGCCAGTGTGAGCGCTGGAGCCAGTGCTTGGTTCGTGGAAAGCTGAGCAGCGCTGACCTCCGGGTTTGGGTTGCTCGTATTTTAGTAGTGCAGGTTAGTAGTGAGGCCAAGTTTTCTGACTTGCCGTGTGTTTGATACTGTTATCCTCATGACAAGTTAGCGGTTCGTGAATGTTAAATTCAATGTTTACCGACTGTCTGGAGCTGTGAATACCTTAATCTGATAGAGTGTGCGCTCTCTCTCTCTCTCTCTCTCTCTCTCTCTCTCTCTCTCTCTCTCTCTCTCTCTCTCTCTCTCTCTCTCTCTCTCTCTCTCTCTTTCTCTCTCTCTTTCTTTCTTTCTCTCTCTCTGTCTCTCTCTCTGTGTCTCTCTCTCTGTCTCTCTCTCTGTCTCTCTCTCTATCTCTCTCCCTATCACTCTATCTTTCTCTCCCACTTACCCCTCTCTCTCTTTTTTTTCCCTCCGTCTCTCTTTCACTGTGTCTGTATATTTATAGTATATTTCATCTTTCTCTTTCTCTATTTTATATAAAAGAGAATATTATGATGACTCAGACACAGTCTTTTAGTTGCGCAAGCATAACAAAAATTGTGTTAAGTTTTGTATACCAGCCTTTCTTAATAAAGATTCGGTTTTGGGTTGCTCACCCACTCAAGCTATTCATCGCAGACCAGCTCAGCCTAGGGAAGGAGATTGAGACAGACTTCGTGTCTGCTCATATAACCAGACTTTGTCCGGCGCCTGTGAAACTTAAGACTCTTTCCATCAGTCTCGTAGGGAGCGAAACATTCCATACTATGTTGACAGACGCGCATTCGCTCTGCGCGGTGCGGTGAGCTTGGAACAGAAGGACCTCAAGGGTTAGATTAACATCTCAGTTTAGGACGCAGTGCTATTTCCAGCATTTGCCCAACGCCAAGTAGCATTGATTTTTATGCAGAGGCTATTGTTACAAAACGTTCAGTTAGATATAGAGTAACTTGTTCTTGACCCGAGTATTAGCATTGAGACCACCCACAAGTTATTCAGCTTGTTCTTAGTGATCTTCTCTTGGCTCCAACAAGTGATTACCTGCCCTTACACAGGAACTGATAATCCAAACTGACGCCTAACAAAATCAACATCAACTTAGTTACTAAGGAGCTTTTTTTATGACAAAACAATGTCAAGCTATTGAAAACTGCAGTGTGTGTGTGTGGGGGGGGGGGGGCGGTGGGGCGGGGCTTCTTTTACGAAGTGGTATAGGGTGGGTTAAAGAAAGTGAGGAGGGGGCCAGGATGTCCTCTGGGGCAGGTTTGATTAAACTATGTTATATCTTTACAAGCTAGATAAAACTGTAACACTGTTTACTACTTGCAACAAGGTTAATAAGAAAAACAGGCTAATAATAGGATAAGAAAAGTAAATCGATATTGTTTGAAGCCATTTCTTGATTTTGACTGTTTTTACTAACATGGCACAATGTTCTAGAGATGTATGTTTCAAGCGCACTGCATCTTAAATCTGTTATAAAAAAAAACATTGCTAGTGAAAGTTCATTTATTACAAAGCAGACTAGCGGCAACATTAATTCTCTGTGTCAGACAGGGTAGATCTGACAAGATCAGAGACCAAGCTCATCCACTGTCCACGATATTGCTAACTTTAATACCGGAAAGCTGTTTGCTATCATTGGACAAATCTCTAACTACATAGCGCTATCAATTTGTTTCATTCCGTCACAAACCCTTCAGTCTTTCTCAACTTCCGAATTTTAATCTAGAAATTTAAGAAGCATTAAAGAATTCTGATAATCGATTACTGAAGCCTTTCCGTCAATCATCTTCTACTTTCGATGTCTATTTAAAATCAAGGGACAAAAATTTGACTCCAAATCTTTTTCGCTCAAATCGTTTCCTCTTTCGATTTCTATGCATAATAACCAAAGAAAATATTCGAAGATCGACTACTGCCCCGATTTACCGATTTTGAAGGATTCGCCTCCCTTTGTTGGTCCAACTTCTCAACTGATTGTCAGTTTTCATTGATAAAATATCGAGTTCCGATGTGGAGAAATCATATCTCGTCTCTCGCTCGAGATCTCACAGCTTAACCTCTAGTGGAGAAACTAAAGGGTTAAAACATCTCCGCATCGCAGACAGAGGGTTAACGATTCTCCAACAAGGTCGTAACAAGCTTGTACCGCGGTAATTTGATAGGCACAGCTTAACCTCTAGTGGAGAAACTAAAGGGTTAAAACATCTCCGCATCGCAGACAGAGGGTTAACGATTCTCCAACAAGGTCGTAACAAGCTTGTAACGCTAGTAATTTGATAGGCACAGCTTAACCTCTAGTGGAGAAACTAAAGGGTTAAAACATCGCCGCATCGCAGACAGAGGGTTAACGATTCTCCAACAAGGTCGTAACAAGCTTGTAACGCTAGTAATTTGATAGGCACAGCTTAACCTCTAGTGGAGAAACCAAAGGGTTAAAACATCTCCGCATCGCAGACAGAGGGTTAACGATTCTCCAACAAGGTCGTAACAAGCTTGTAACGCTAGTAATTTGATAGGCACAGCTTAACCTCTAGTGGAGAAACCAAAGGGTTAAAACATCTCCGCATCGCAGACAGAGGGTTAACGATTCTCCAACAAGGTCGTAACAAGCTTGTAACGCTAGTAATTTGATAGGCACAGCTTAACCTCTAGTGGAGAAACCAAAGGGTTAAAACATCTCCGCATCGCAGACAGAGGGTTAACGATTCTCCAACAAGGTCGTAACAAGCTTGTAACGCTAGTAATTTGATAGGCACAGCTTAACCTCTAGTGGAGAAACCAAAGGGTTAAAACATCTCCGCATCGCAGACAGAGGGTTAACGATTCTCCAACAAGGTCGTAACAAGCTTGTAACGCTAGTAATTTGATAGGCACAGCTTAACCTCTAGTGGAGAAACCAAAGGGTTAAAACATCTCCGCATCGCAGACAGAGGGTTAACGATTCTCCAACAAGGTCGTAACAAGCTTGTAACGCTAGTAATTTGATAGGCACAGCTTAACCTCTAGTGGAGAAACCAAAGGGTTAAAACATCTCCGCATCGCAGACAGAGGGTTAACGATTCTCCAACAAGGTCGTAACAAGCTTGTAACGCTAGTAATTTGATAGGCACAGCTTAACCTCTAGTGGAGAAACCAAAGGGTTAAAACATCGCCGCATCGCAGACAGAGGGTTAACGATTCTCCAACAAGGTCGTAACAAGCTTGTAACGCTAGTAATTTGATAGGCACAGCTTAACCTCTAGTGGAGAAACCAAAGGGTTAAAACATCGCCTCATCGCAGACAGAGGGTTAACGATTCTCCAACAAGGTCGTAACAAGCTTGTAACGCTAGTAATTTGATAGGCACAGCTTAACCTCTAGTGGAGAAACCAAAGGGTTAAAACATCGCCGCATCGCAGACAGAGGGTTAACGATTCTCCAACAAGGTCGTAACAAGCTTGTAACGCTAGTAATTTGATAGGCACAGCTTAACCTCTAGTGGAGAAACCAAAGGGTTAAAACATCTCCGCATCGCAGACAGAGGGTTAACGATTCTCCAACAAGGTCGTAACAAGCTTGTAACGCTAGTAATTTGATAGGCACAGCTTAACCTCTAGTGGAGAAACCAAAGGGTTAAAACATCGCCGCATCGCAGACAGAGGGTTAACGATTCTCCAACAAGGTCGTAACAAGCTTGTAACGCTAGTAATTTGATAGGCACAGCTTAACCTCTAGTGGAGAAACCAAAGGGTTAAAACATCTCCGCATCGCAGACAGAGGGTTAACGATTCTCCAACAAGGTCGTAACAAGCTTGTAACGCTAGTAATTTGATAGGCACAGCTTAACCTCTAGTGGAGAAACCAAAGGGTTAAAACATCTCCGCATCGCAGACAGAGGGTTAACGATTCTCCAACAAGGTCGTAACAAGCTTGTAACGCTAGTAATTTGATAGGCACAGCTTAACCTCTAGTGGAGAAACCAAAGGGTTAAAACATCTCCGCATCGCAGACAGAGGGTTAACGATTCTCCAACAAGGTCGTAACAAGCTTGTAACGCTAGTAATTTGATAGGCACAGCTTAACCTCTAGTGGAGAAACCAAAGGGTTAAAACATCTCCGCATCGCAGACAGAGGGTTAACGATTCTCCAACAAGGTCGTAACAAGCTTGTAACGCTAGTAATTTGATAGGCACAGCTTAACCTCTAGTGGAGAAACCAAAGGGTTAAAACATCTCCGCATCGCAGACAGAGGGTTAACGATTCTCCAACAAGGTCGTAACAAGCTTGTAACGCTAGTAATTTGATAGGCACAGCTTAACCTCTAGTGGAGAAACCAAAGGGTTAAAACATCTCCGCATCGCAGACAGAGGGTTAACGATTCTCCAACAAGGTCGTAACAAGCTTGTAACGCTAGTAATTTGATAGACACAGCTTAACCTTTAGTGGAGAAACCAAAGGGTTAAAACATCTCCGCATCGCAGACAGAGGGTTAACGATTCTCCAACAAGGTCGTAACAAGCTTGTAACGCTAGTAATTTGATAGACACAGCTTAACCTTTAGTGGAGAAACCAAAGGGTTAAAACATCTCCGCATCGCAGACAGAGGGTTAACGATTCTCCAAACATGTCTTGACAAGGATTTGTACCGCGGTAATTTGATAGGCACAGCTTAACCTCTAGTGGAGAAACCAAAGGGTTAAAACATCTCCGCATCGCAGACAGAGGGTTAACGATTCTCCAACAAGGTCGTAACAAGCTTGTAACGCTAGTAATTTGATAGACACAGCTTAACCTCTAGTGGAGAAACCAAAGGGTTAAAACATCTCCGCATCGCAGACAGAGGGTTAACGATTCTCCAACAAGGTCGTAACAAGCTTGTAACGCTAGTAATTTGATAGGCACAGCTTAACCTCTAGTGGAGAAACCAAAGGGTTAAAACATCTCCGCATCGCAGACAGAGGGTTAACGATTCTCCAACAAGGTCGTAACAAGCTTGTAACGCTAGTAATTTGATAGGCACAGCTTAACCTCTAGTGGAGAAACCAAAGGGTTAAAACATCTCCGCATCGCAGACAGAGGGTTAACGATTCTCCAACAAGGTCGTAACAAGCTTGTAACGCTAGTAATTTGATAGGCACAGCTTAACCTCTAGTGGAGAAACCAAAGGGTTAAAACATCTCCGCATCGCAGACAGAGGGTTAACGATTCTCCAACAAGGTCGTAACAAGCTTGTAACGCTAGTAATTTGATAGGCACAGCTTAACCTCTAGTGGAGAAACCAAAGGGTTAAAACATCGCCGCATCGCAGACAGAGGGTTAACGATTCTCCAACAAGGTCGTAACAAGCTTGTAACGCTAGTAATTTGATAGACACAGCTTAACCTCTAGTGGAGAAACCAAAGGGTTAAAACATCTCCGCATCGCAGACAGAGGGTTAACGATTCTCCAACCATGTCTTGACAAGGACTTGTAACGCTGGTAATTTGATAGGCCAAGGTCAGCGAGTGTAAAAACTTGGGTTTCTCAAATAATTATCACATATGGTAATCATTGCGGGAGGTTATGTGTGAGTGGGTGAGTAGATGAAGGTGTCATCTCTGGAGTTAAGCTGTCGGCGAAAGAGATATCGATGTGTGAGGGCAGAGATAATTTGTGCTTTATACAGGGCAGAAAGCAGGTAAGAGACAGGGAAAACCAGAGTAAGTTAGAGAAATAGCAAAGTCGGATAGAGGTTGCTAGAGCGATAGGATATTGAGTTAAATTATAGAGGGGGAGATAGATAGATAGAGAGAGAGAGAGAGAGAGAGAGAGAGAGAGAGAGATAGACAGAGAGAAGTTGGATACAAAGATATGAAAGGAGAAAGGAATGGAGAAAATAATTAAACGCGTATTTAAAGCAAGGAAGAGAGAAAGAGACAGAGACAGAGAGATTAAAATGATCAAAATGGAGAACAAAAGAAAAGAAGTCACCATTGTTATTTTTTATGCTCTGCAGATAAAGAAATAGCGCTACAGACCAATTATATAGAAGTCCAGCCACAAATTCAGACAGTGTTTTGCATAGTTGATTATTGGGTGGAAAAGAACGTTTTGCTCCATGGTCTGATCTTTCCTGTCTGTAGGATGAGATAAGTTGAGGACAAGGCACTGAATCAGAGGGTCCAGACTGGTTTTGTCTGGCATGGTAATCTGAGGACAGAAGAAGACAGTTCGGAGTAAAGGATGGGGATGGGTGAAGCTAGCTTTGGTGCGTCTCACGAACTTCAAGATGGCTTGTCTCTGATGGTGGGTTTAGCATTCAGTCTCAGACAATGCTATGCCTCACTTAGGTATAAGGTTGTAGCACTGTATTGTCATGCAAGTCCCATCTTTAAAACAGCTTTATATTCCAGTAACCGTTAAGCAGATGCTAGAGGGCATTTAAAAAGGCAAATAATATTTAGTCTAAAATTTTGTATGATTGTCATTTTAAAGTCATTGTTATTCACCTATGTGGTCTGTAAGTTTTTAATTACTCTCTCTCTCTCTCTCTCTCTCTCTCTCTCTCTCTCTCTCTCTCTCTCTCTCTCTCTCTCTCTCTCTCTCTCTCTCTCTCTCTCTCTCTCTCTCTCTCTCTCTCTCTCTCTCTCTCTCTCCTTTTCTGTTACAATAAGTTCGTCAATGAATGACCTGGCTGTTTCTTCAGCTTTTATTTTCATTATTTTCTTCTAATTTAAATTCCATTCTCAAAGTTTTACAATAATGGATCTGCCCTTCGTGATGTGTCTCAGTCATCTAAACTTAACTGACGTGGTGAGTTCAAAGCAGTTGTAAAGATTGACTTCTATTTTCATTTCTAAAAGCTTGATTTTGTTTGCTAGAAGAAAAAAAGACGGAGAAAATTCCTTTGTACACACACACGTTTAACGACATAGTAGTCTTCGTAACCTAAGTTAATCTTAACCCTGAAACAGCAACTTAACGTATTAGAAAGTTGAAATTGTAGAATTGTGAAAATCGTGTATTCTTCTTTCTAAACGAGGTCGACCACTTTTTAATTTGAATATAATTATTGTTAAAATAAAACATAAGACAGTGGACGTTATCGCTTACTTCCTGCTCTGTCCTTGTTTACCTCTTGTTTAACTCACCGTCTCTGTCAGACTTCGTTGATGGACAGTAATAACTTGTCGGTATCCCATGATGCATATTGCCCGGGAACTCCTGAAGGTAACATAAAATCATGAAGGCAAGGGATTTTGGGAGAAGGGGGGGGTTGCAAGCTGTCCTCAGACTGTATCTTATGAATATTCATGAGGCAGGGCGTTCTACCAGAGCTATCGACGCTGCCGGTAAACGTTCGACCTTCTGGGCTCTACCATCTTGGATCAGGTCTATGACCGACGCTATGGATATTAATGAAGAACTTGTACAACAACAACACCGCAGCAGCCACGCAATGCCGAGTCGACTGCAATAATCAGGGGCGGGAGAGGTGGACAGCGATATATGACATTTCGCTGCGGTGTTCATACTGTAATGTGCTCTTTAGCGTCAGTATCTTTTACATTCTTAACATCAATTATCTCTCAGTTTTTGTGGCAGTAACAACATGTTTTCGGTGCTAATTCCTCTCATTACCAGCGGGCGCAGAGTGAGTATGAATTGTTGATACTCCCTGCTCTACTGTAGTAAATGTCAGTCGGGCAGGCCGGCGAGAGGTGCTGTATCAGCTAGTAACGTAACCTTGCATTCTCCTGCACTGCTCCAGACAGGCCGGGCTGTGTCCCTCAGTCAACAGCCCCAACCTGGGCTAGGCAAGGAGAATAGTATACAAAACCCAGTTTGTGATGTACTTATCACATCAGGTTGGTGGTGATTCCTACAACCATCCAGAAGATCATTTTCTAACCTTATTCCTTCATTAGGATTTCATAACGTATCATAAGATTTCGGTCACGAGATAAAAGCTTTGTTCAAAAACAACGCAGCAGAATGCATTACCCATGAGATATTTATTCGGGGGATGATAATATTATTATATTTCTCGTCAAAGTTAGCTCCGACCGTGAAAGTCACAGCCACGCTCAGGGCTGAGTAGATCTAGATTGTTTAATGTCTCATAAGTCTCATATTTGGGTTTGGTTTTGTCGCTCTGAGGTCATCACGACAGATGTGTCAAAAGGACATCAGTGGGTCTGAAAATAAAAACAACAAACAAATTGAAAATTTCATAACTGAGAGGAAACAGACACAAAATTGTAAAACTGTAGGACTTACACTCCGAACGGAACAGAGCCCGATTTTGAATCGATCAAGCGGTTTCATTGGATTTTTGTGATTATTTTTAATCTGAAAAGTCTCTTCAATATCAAAACCGCTTCATGAAGAATCAATTGAAGTTTTAAACCTTTCCAGACAGAACGCATATAAATCAATACTATGGGATTTTCCGTTCACTCAAGTTAGTTCAATGCGGATTTTTTTCAGACTTGCAAACAGGGCACCCAATAAATTGTATTTGAATAAAAATGTATGAGTCTTTGTAATTTGCAACTGGATCTGCGAGTCAGCAGATCATTTTATAATTCTCACAGCTCCAAGAAGCTGCAAAAACGTCAGTTCCCTCCAGTCCTCCGGTTCCCCAATTTGTTCCAATACTTTAGTGGCTTAGTCGGTTTGCTGAAACAAAGCGGGCTTGCATTATGTTTGTTGAGAGCCTCGAAATGTTCGGCGTACGTGGTGGCTACTTATTGCGATATCTCATTTCAACGTGTACTTTGCGGCGTGGAGATAATTGTGTGGTACAAACGTGTGACGTTGATTCTGCTGCTACCAGCTCCAAATGTTGGATTTTGGGTTTTTTTAGGACTTGTTGAATGTGCATGTTATAGTGTAACATTCTGGGGGAACCACCCATTCTTTCATTCTTTTCTATTTCTTATGTTCAAAGTGTTCAATATCCTTTCACGAAATTATAATATTTTGGAAACTCATTGTTGCGAATAGTAGAAAAAGCTACCCTTCGAAACATTTGAATTTTAAGAAAAATATTGGACTTAATCAAACAGTGCGTATTATAGTTCATATTTTCTAATGTAATTTCAACAGATTTTAAAAAGTATCAAGGAACTGATAAATACTCTCCCAATGAGTTTGTTTGTTTGGTTTTTTGTTTTTTTTTTTCTTGGTCTTTTTTTTACAATCGACACCTATGATCATTTTACTCTGTGGCATGGCTAGTTTATTTAACAAATTTTAATCTACTCTTCACTCAGCAGAGCCCGCGACCGAATCAAAATCTCCCAGCACAGTTGACTTTCTAAGCGTGTTCCTAGTGAGGATTCTGAGCTCCTCCCGTCCTCCTCCTCCACAGACATTGATCTAATCACCTCCTCCATCTTCAGCGCGAGGTCTGACTGGAGGCACAGCACAAAGAGCTGGAATGAACCTCTTTGGCGCCGCCCCATTCTCCCTGACCTCTGACCGCTTGACCTTGCTACCAACCTTGACCCCGCCCGCCCGCCATGAACAACGCAACGAGCTCGGTGTTCGCCCACGAGAGCACCCTGCTCATCCCCGAGAGCGTCGCCTGGCTGCCCTATGTCGGTCTCGTGCTGGTCGTGCTCATAGCCCTGGGCCTGGATTTTTACAAGGTGGGCAGCCTCCTCCCCCCCGTCCCAGATCCGCCCGATGCGTCCTGGGGTGGCCAAGACAATTTTCATATTCAAGATTTTTGGTTCATATTTTTGTATTTTTAGAAACGAAGGGGAAAAAATAACCTTTTATTATAACAATTTCACTCCATGAAGACAGAAATATATTTATGTTTGAACCGTTTATTTATATAAGGCTACCATTTATTGATGTAAGTTTTCCTGAAGTCATAGAATATGGATGGTGATCGAAATCAGACGGTGCATTTTGGGTGCAAAGTTCTCCAGAGGGATTCTTTATTCCAGGTTACGTTGTGTAAGATTTTCCATAGACTTAGGCTATTTGTATTATGTTAAACTAGGTGATATATTTATTCATAGCTAACTAAAGATTAAATGATATCCGTTTCCCCAGATTCATGAGCCTTTGTGGGAATCTTACAACAATCTCTAGTGATGCTCTATCTGATAATCACACTCTTGCATTGTTTGTAAGACCTAGATCAGTTGTTTGCTCCAAATGGCAAGATTTTAGGTCCACTGACTTTCTAAAAGATTTCCATCCCTATGATTGTAACGCCATGCTTTGTCCCTCACCGTTTGTTGTCCACCAGTTCCACCAGAAGAACCGGGTGAAGTACGCCTGCATGAAGGAGCACGCGAGTATCATGAGTCACTCGCCCAAGAGGCAGCGAATCTGTATGATCTCAGGCGTTGGACTGCGCTTCAAGAAAGGTCAGATTGCTGGGCTCTCTCTCTCTCTCTCTCTCTCTCTCTCTCTCTCTCTCTCTCTCTCTCTCTCTCTCTCTCTCTCTCTCTCTCTCTCTCTCTCTCTCTCTCTCTCTCTCTTTCATTCTTTCTTTCTTTCTCTCGATCTCTCTTTTTTCACCTTTTGCTGTTTGAAATATTTAAAAGGTTTTGTAATATATGTCAAAGGCCTGGATAGGTCTCAAGAACTATTACAACACTGCTCTCCGATAAACAACGTTGTCTTTGTTTTATATGTCGACTTTTCCTGTCACGTATTCGTCCCACAATAAAACAACGCCATTGGTCTCCTTTCTAATCTCAATGTGTCTGCTCTGACTGATAAAAGTGGTTCTTAATTGTTCAGGTCTCACGAGGTTCTCTCATTGTGTCAGGCAGTCTGGGCCGGCATTTGAGAGGACATAAAACCAGAAACTATGCTTCACATATATTTCTAGAAGTTTAATGAGCCCCAAATGTGGCAGACATATTTGCGAGATTATATCCATGGGGTTTGTGATCTTGGGGCATCCGCAGCTACACTCATCACCATCCCCCGCGCGCTGAGATTATAAAACGTTTTGATACCTTAGGTTTGGGGTAAAGCTACAGCAGCAGGTGAAAACAGGCTTGTGTCATAGCAATTTACGTAATTCATCAAACATAATAATCCAGTCAGCCTGCTCTGTGACGGAGTGTGTGAGTGTGTGTGGGAGGGGGAGGCTGAGAAAGAGATAGGGGGTAGGGAGAGGGAGGAGATAGAGAGAGTGTGTGTGTGTGTGTGTGAGATAGAGATAGAGAGAAAGTGTGTGTGTGTGAGAGAGAGAGTGTGAGTGTGAGAGAGAGAGAGAGAAAGAGAGAGAGTGTGTGTGTGTGAGATAGAGAGAGAGTGTGTGTGTAAGAGAGAGAGAGTGTGTGTGTGTCTGTGTGTGTGAGAGAGATAGAGAGAGAGTGTGTGTGTGTGTGTGTGAGAGAGAGAGAGAGAGACAGTGTAGTTTTTCCTGTCAGGCTAGTTATATGTATGGTAATTTTTGCTCGACACTCACAATGACCTCCCCTGATAAGCCAAGAGATGCTTCTAGCATTCATCGCTCTGTCACCCTTTTAGTGGATCTCTGTCTCTCAACCTGGTCGTTTTCATTTCCTGACATCATCATTAATTTGATCACGATTCTCATTCATCGCTCTTTCTAAAGTGTATCCAAACTTGTTTCTCTCTATCAATCACTCGAGACTTTTTATTGTTCCTGTATGAATTAACCAAGAAGTTTTAAATGAGTTTTAACAAAGAAAGAACTTTCCTTATTAAAAGCACCCTAGGCTTTTTAGACGTATTCAGGCTTGTTAACCAATAGGCAGATACTCTATATTTGAGGATTAATAAGCTCTGTGACAAAAATTACCTTCGGTGGAATAGAGATGGGGCTCAATAAAGACCGTAACGTATGGAGGATGCGAGAGTATTAATCATAATTGTAGAAAACAATGGTACATAAATTTTATTTTTTAAAACTTGCGCTTAAGATGATCACTTATGGCCCATCTTTTTTTTTTTTTTTTTCAGTATCGGACATTTTTTGTTCACAAATCCTGCTATTCTTTGTATGTATCAGTAATAAATTACATTTATTTCACTCTCTGGACAAACATTCTAACTCGTCTGATTGTCATAATTATATCTAATTATACACTATTTGTTTTTCTTCTCTGAAATTCGCTTGTTTTAGGCGGTTTTTTTTATGCTTGTTCTATACATCTCTTTTGACTTCATTTAGTTCATTGAACATTTGAAAACCTTTATCTCTTTCCGTCTGTCTATCCGTCTGTCTGTCTCTGTATCTCTCTCCCTGTCTCTCTCTCTCTGTCTGTCTATCTCTGTCTCTGTATCTCTCTCTCCCTGTCTCTCTCTCTGTTTCTCTCTCTCTCTCTCTCTCTCTCTCTCTCTCTCTCTCTCTCTCTCTCTCTCTCTCTCTCTCTCTCTCTCTCTCTCTCTCTCTCTCGCTATGTGTGTGCTTCGATCTCTTTTTCAATCTTCATCTCTTTATGTATATCTCTCTCGCTAAGTCTTTCTCCCCCGCTTCTTCTCTTTCTATCTTCCTAGGTGTACGTGTGTGCTTCTTTGTCTGAATATTTCTTTGCATTGAGGCATTTTGCGTCATTTCTTCAACTCCCTTCATCTACATCCACCAACCCTTTTCTGACAAAAAATGAAAAATCATAAAAAATTACAAACCTGTTTCTTGTGAAACGAACAAAATAATAAAACCATTACTCCAAGAAATTTGATATTTGAAAAAAAGGAGAAGCACGGCTGTTTTCCAACAAAACATCTTAAACCGAGTAACAATGGATGAGATGGGCATGGAAGCCAATATATCTCTCTCATATTATGCAGGCTTATAGCCAAAACCTGACGCCACCGAACCCATCTCAGCGCTCCTCACAAGTTATGCAAAACAAAGCTGGCTGGCGGGGAGAGCAAATTCTAGATGCTTTGGTTTTTGGTTTTTTAATCGATGTGATTTTTTTTTTATTACGACTTAAGCACACGCGTAGTGTAGAATTGTAAGATTCAGCTAAAATAAGCGTTCCTATTGGCATAGGTTGTTTATGATGATATGTTGTCGGCAAAGGTTTGACTTTCTGTTTAAAGAACGTTATGGAAGTTGTCTTTTGGTCTTAAAAAAGTGCTGGGTCGTGGAGGTGTATGAGCTTACCGAAACTGTTTCTGGATAAGATGTAAAAAAAGATATGTATAATAAAATATAAGAGAAAAAAGGTGGAGGTGGGTTAAGACTCGACTCCATCAACTATTAATGTTTCGATTGAGTAACGAGGTCTAGTAATTTGGCCCTAAAGCAATGATTGAAAGTGGAGAGGCACAAAGATAGATAGAGAAGGAGAGAGAGAGAGAGAGAGAGAGCAGTCATAAGACAGGCAGGCAGGAATGAGGAGACAGTACACAAGAAGCGATAGTAGGAGGAAAGACAGAAAGAGAGTAGAAGGAAAGACAGAGAGAGAGAGAGAGAGAGAGAGAGAGAGAGAGAGAGAGAGAGAGGAATAGCAGCCATACAGACAGGCAGGCCGGTGGAGACAGAGATACAGAAAGAGAGAAAGGGAGAAATAAACAAGAAGCGATTGTCGAAGGAAAGACACACAGAGAGAGAGAGAGAGAGAGAGAGAGAGAGAGAGAGAGGGAGAGAGAACGGAAAGATATATGAAGCTGACGTTTATTGAGGAGGGTCAAGAACACCCATTTCGATAGAACCGCTGAGTTGATGATCCACGGAAATTACGCACTCAAAATTGTCGAGAGTTGGCCACTTCATTTGAAACAGTGGGAACCAGCGGAGAGAAAGAGAGAGAGAGAGAGAGAGAGAGAGAGAGAGAGAGAGAGAGAGAGCGGAGATGGGTAGAGAGGGGGAAGTAAGGCTGGCATTAGATTATATGTGAAAAAAGAGGTGGTCTTAAATCGAAAAATTTATATTTTAACCCAATCTGATAATGTTGGGAGATTAGTTTAGTGAGAGACCTGTAAATCTGATAACGATTATGATGACGATAATGGCCATAATGATGATAGCTGTCATGATGAAGTGAACGATAATCGATGGAGGAAGGAGGGAGAAAAAATTAGTTTCTATGTGGGATTGAGTTTATCGAGATTATAAAAATATAGGAAGGAGGACGGGATCCTATGTTATATTACTTTGTATTTATCTACATATTTACGTACTCTTAGGTTCATCAAAGCGTTTTACTCGAACTCATCGTTTTGATAAATACACTGCACTAAGATTCTGTGTTAGTTAAACTGTTTTGATTTTTCCCGATATAAACAATTATTCTTTTGTGAAAATGAAAAAAAAAAAAATAAAAACATTCAAAGCTAAATCGATAATCGTCTACCTCTGTCCAAGCCAAGGTATTTGTGTACCTCCCCCCTCCCTCCACAACTCTCCCAATTGTACGGATAATAGTGTCCATCCATACCAAGCCATGGCCAGTTGGATAGTTACCTCTTCCCTCTCCCCTTCTCCCACCATGACCAAGTGGACCCCCTCCCCCTTATAGCCAGTCTCTGTTCCCCTCCCCTCACCTCTCTCTTCAAATTATCAATTTATCACCAATTTTCATATCCAACGAATGTTCAGCTAGCGAGAGGTCAGGGTTTCTTTGCTTCCTTTTTCACTTGAAATCGGCTAAGACGTATCTTTATGATTACTAGTGATGTCATCACAAATTTTACGCCTATTTCCTGCACGCGTTGATTAAAAAAAAAATATAAAAATAAATAAATCGATGGCGGCGAAATTGTTATCCAGGGTTGATTGGATAAATAGTGGACGGGAGAAACTGTATTGACTTGCTCATTCCATAAACCGGGGAGATCCATCATCGTGTATATTTCTCTCTACGCTTGTCACTGTGTCTGTTCCTCTACCCGTCTAGTCTATGTGGCCGCCTTTTTATTTCTTTAAATATCATCTAACTGATTTTCATGTATTATTTTATTGAACTGTAGATGAGTCTTATTTAATTCCTGACTGTCTTTCTTGTCTCTATCTATCTTTTGAGATATATATATATATGTGTGTGTGTGTGTGTGTGTGTTTATTTAGGTATCCTTCGTTTGCCATGGTACCTGCCCATCTATACAAATTCATACACACTCTAGATTTATTTAAATGACAAAGAACACCCTAATCTCTCGTTCTCTCTCTCTCTCTCTGACTCTCTTTATCTTTCTTTCTCACTGACTTTCTCTCTAGCTCTTTTTCTTTTTTTCTCTCTCTCACTCTCTCTCCCTCTCTCTCTCTCTCTCTCTCTCTCTCTCTCTCTCTCTCTCTCTCTCTCTCTCTCTCTCTCTCTCTCTCTCTCTCTCTCTCTCTCTCTCTCTCTCTCTCTCTCTCTCTCTCTCTCTCTCTCTCTCTCTCTCTCTCTCTCTCTCTCTCTCTCTCTCTCTCTCTCTCTCTCTCTCTCTCTCTCTCTCTCTCTATCTCCGATGTACTCTTGACTAAGCTCAAAAGCCCTAAATTTTCTATGGAGTCGAGTGCCCGCCTTTATGTGCGCGCGAATCTCTTAGTTTCGATCCTCGCAATATGAAGCAAGACGCAAATCCTTTTTATAGTTTTCATCCTGTTATGGTACCGTATTTCCACAAAATCCCCTGACGGCTCCCTCAATAATAAGTGGGCTATATATCGGCTTCCATATCTGCCCACTACATCTGGTAGCTGTGCACATTGGATACCTCAGTCTGGTATTGCTCTTGGTGACTCGAATTCCTACTGCGCAAACCAAAGTGGGACCATTTTGTTAGGAAAGATATATTTTACAATAAAGCAAGTAATCAAACTTATTTCCTTTTTCACCGCGATCCTCCCTACTTATCGTCTGTTTAGGTAAACTGGTCCTCGGCGAGGTGTGGAATACCAGCCCTTCCTCATCGGAGATCTCCAGTTACTCCCCGTGGCGCGAGGGACTCCATTCAGGTCAAGGTCAGAGTGATGGCGACGGTTGCTACAGCAGGGAGATCACTCCGTCTGATGACGGCGGTGGGGGCGCCACGGGCTTCTACGACAGGCAGAAACCTCCGGCCCGCCAGGACAGCAACCCGTTTAGGTCCCTCCTCAACTCGGACGAGGATGAGGACGCTTATAGAGAGCCGACAGCCTGGTCCTTGGGAGGGGAGATAATCTCGGCAGGTCGGTAGCTCTTTACATTGTGGATTATGTTCCTTTGTCCGAAGGATTTTTTTTGATAGTTCATAGGAGATAAATAGCGATCCTTAAGATGTCATCATTAAGAGTTGTCTTTGTAAGTTTTATGACCCCTTCATTTTTCTAGGCTTACGTCAAGAAAGAAGAAATGAAAATGGGGATGGACAGGTCACAGCGTTTTGAAGATGACATCAACAGTTACGGGAATAAATTACTCTATATTTGTCTAAAATTAGACCTAAATATTCGGAGGGAAAAAAAAAAAGACTTCGCGACGCTCTATCAACCTGTTAACCCTACATATCTAATACGTTAATTTGGCAATCGAATATTTTCAGCAGAGAGAAAAGAATGCTCTTTTGTTGCGCTCGTTCTATTACACCTAAAAATCAATGATGATCAATCATAACATTATATACCTTATTTCTCATAAGTGAACCGCACACATTGATCAGTCCAACAGCTCATTCAAGCGAGACCCGAAACCACGCTCCATTAACCGCCAGAAGAAGTAAAAACTTACTCTCTATGTTATTTACATTTCTCAGACACATTCTCTGAGAGATGCACAAATAACGTAAATATTATCATGTAAATAAAGTAGCCACATATTCAAAGCTTGATAACAACAATTGTTACTCGCAAGAAAATAATAAGAATGTTACACGTAGCACGCTCAGCCATGATGTCTCAACTTTCAACAGTCTTATTTACCTGTGTTTTGACTCTGGGCCAACTAGCTGTTCACTGTTCAGAACGTGCAGCCTGTAACGTATTCGCTGGTTTACCGGTTAAGACTTTCACACATTTCGCTCAATTGACTTTCGTACTCTTCTCTTCCTTTTCCAATTTTTATCCTTTTTTCCTCTCTAACGCTTCTCTCTCTCTCTCTCTCTCTCTCTCTCTCTCTCTCTCTCTCTCTCTCTCTCTCTCTCTCTCTCTCTCTCTCTCTCTCTCTCTCTCTCTCTCTCTCTCTGTCTATGTATGTATCTTTCTATTTCTTTGACAATCTATCCACCCATCAATCTATGTCTCTTGCTCTTTTCCCTATTGTCTATAGCTAGAACCTCCTATAGCACCTCCACCCCATCAGTAAGAATATAACTCTATAAGCTCCGTACCTGCCTCGTTCTCCCAGGTTCCGGGCGAGACCGACCAGGTGATGACAGCCTGCATAGCTATGGCTTCTCCGTACTGGGCTCAGAGGTTGAAGGTCAAACTACAGGCAAAGGCCAAGGTCAAGACAACAAGACTTCAGGGCAGAAACAAAAGCAGATCTTGGCGTCTGTAACAGTTGAGCCTAACAGACTTCAGACATCCACACCATCAGGGGGTAAGACTTGTATGTAAGAGATATAGATATTGAGACAAATCACAGTAGTTTTTTCTTAATAGATCTTTTTCTTCCTCTTTGTACACATGTTAAGGCCGTTTCGGAGAGGCAGAGAGCTTCAATTAAGCACACGACCGACAAACTCTACCGGTAACAAGGCTGATAAGAACGACATCATCATCATCATCATCATCATCATCATCATCATCATCATTGTCATCATCATCATCGTCATCATCATCATCGTTATCATCATCGTCCTCATCATTATCCTCATTATCATCATCATCATTATCATCCTCATCATCATCATCCTCACCATCATCATCATCATCATCATCATCATCATCCTCATTGTCATTGTCATCATCATTATCATTATCATCATCATCATTATCATCATCGTCCTCATTATCATCATCATCATCATCATCATCACCATCCTCATTATCATTATCATCATCATCATTATCATCATCATAATACTCATTATCATCATCATCATCAGCATCAGCATCATCATCATCATCATCATCATGCTCATAATCATCGTCATGATCATTTTTTTCTCCGATGAAACATATTATCTCGCAGAGAAAATTAATTTTTCATATAAGGGTAATCAATTCCACTTCCTTGACTTTTCCTTCACCCTTAACTTTTCCTCGTGAATTTTGACCCTCCTCCAGATCCTCCCTCACAGCGGCTTGTGGATGCCAGTACGCAGACGGATCCCATGGAGGTCAGCCACAACATTGATCTGTCTGATCCCCCTCCTCGCTACGTCCCTCCGCTCCGCCCAGGCAGCGGTGGTGGGCAGAGGCGAAGCGTCCTTGACCCTTCTAGACAGTACCTTGGGGAGCAGGACTATTTAGAAGGCGGTTGTCCCCCGGCGTCGCCCCGCCCCCACAGCCCGTACCACCCCGTGCCAGGCGGTTACAACACGATAGGTGGTTACGGCAGCCACCACCACAAAACCACCAGACGTATGACTTTAGGGGGCGCTGGCCTCAGTCCGCCAGAGCCTCAGCCAACTGTGATAGACTTTTCCCCCAGGCCTCACTCTGGGGACAGATCTAGAGACAGCGCCAGCAACCCAGCCACGCCCCGCCAGCCGAGGTCAAAGTTCGAGCAGCGCCGGCGTCATGACCTTGGCCTTGACATTTTCTCGTCCCCAAGATCTCCTACTACGGAAATCGTTGCCAAAGACCATGGATTTGAACTGGCCGGAGTAGAGGTACCATACGTGGCAGGTGGGCCTTCATCATTGTCCTCCGGACAGCAAGGAGGCGCTGGGAGTAATTCCGCAGGTGGAGGAGGAGGAGGTTCCATGTTTAAGGCCCCCGGCATGCAGGTTCAGGGAAAGTCTTTCATCAGGCCCGTGATGAGCTCCTCGGCAACGTCGTCGCCCCTGAACGCTGGCGGCTTCAGAAACAAGACCGAGTCGAGTTCCGCGTTGAGCGAGGCGGTTGAGTTTGGCCCAGCTGTTCAGCGCCCGTCTTACAGGCGTGTGCACTCGCTAAGCATGGAGATGGATGAGAGTCACTCCCACCACCCCAGCAGCGCCAGGTCTCTGCCAATAGTGCCTGCACTCGCGCCCAAATCAGGATCACGAAGGACCTCCCACGGTCAAATGAGGACAACTCACTCCGGCAGACCTTCCTCCACCTCGCCCAGGCCGCGAAAAGAGAGGCACAGGAGTAAAGCTAGCATAGGGGGCGGGGTGGATGATGGTGGTGGTGGTGGTGGTGGTGCGGGAGGAAGGCAGGAGAATCTCATGAAAGAAGAAGATATGGAAGAAAGTGCAGAAGGGGGCGCCGGTCAAGAGAGAGAAGACGGTACTCCCAAAGGGCGCATCACGCTCAGCCCTAGATCAACACCATTGAACACGTTATCTGTGCCCGGTAGCTTTGAGGACTCGCTTGACGTGGAGTATCGGCCCGGTCACCAGAGCAACTCCTTGAAACACCCGCAGCTCAGACATCAGAGAGAAGCAAAAGAGGTCCGGCAGCAACAGCAGCAGCAGCAGCACCATCATTACCACCACGAGCGGCACGACAGCCAGCAGAAGAGGAAACTGTCCTCGCAGTCTTTCTCTGCCGGGTCTGGCTCCAGCGGTCTAGGCCGCAGGAAGAGCGAGCGGTCTCGCAGCGGCAGCGGGGGAGGGGAGAAAGGCCTCAAGACGGCCCCGCCGTCCATTCCATCCCATCTTTACCATGAAGACGAGGAGGGGTTTTTCTCGTCCACAGCGGCCGCCGCGCATGCGGCTCTGAATCGCGGGATGTCCTCGGGCGCGGGACACGACCAGCATCGGAAGGGGATACTCTTCTTCTCACGCCTGGCTGGCGCAGGGAGACACGCCTCGGAGTCCACCTCCGGGGGAGCGCGGAAATCTGGAGGGGGTGGGTTCGAGTCCTGATGACAGGCGTGCAAGAGTTTGTGTTCCCACGCCGATTGAGTGCGATGTTGTTTGATTAAAGACTCGGTGGGAGATACCAAACAGACATGTGTCAATATTGTGTGTGCGTGTGTGTGTGTGTGTGTAAACAAACGTCATAACGTACGACAAAAGCCATGAGTCCTACAATAATCTCTATGCCCAGCCCACCATGAAATCTTAAACTTCCGAAAACTTTCCCTAAAACTTAAATCTCGTTTGAATATCTTAAGATGATACAATGCTGTAATCTTATCATATGTGTTAATTATTTGTTTGATTTTTTAAAATCATTGCATCGGTTTATCACTGAGTTGAGATGTTTAGAGCGTTTGTGTATGTATTAACCTATTATATTCCAGCTTTGGGACAAATGGGTCTTTAAACACTTCATAATCGTTTCATTGATACAACATTCTAAGAACTATATCAGCACCATATTTGCACTTCGAATACAGAAAATATTATTGATGGTTCTATAATTATATCTTCTCCTCTCGTATGTTAAGATAAATATTTCCTCGACAACCAAGATCGAAGTTTTAATCACTGATATCGTCACCTCCATTTTTTTTTAATTTCTATTCTGCCCACTAAAAACATTTTACATGATATTTGATCCAACACGTTCAATTCCACTTTGCTTTTCTCTCCTGAAGTGCGACAATACAAATACTTAAACGTTCGTCTATGGAAATCTATGTTGCAAAATTTAGATTAAATGTTAGCTCTAGCAATCGGAGGATTTTTCTATATTTTATTTCTTCAGGCTGTGTTCGTGAAGGTGAGCTTTAGTTGATGTTGTTTCCATTGTTGCTGTCATTGTTTTGTTACCGTCGCTGACCTGAACCCTAAGGATTCCGCTCTTGTGGTTGTCGCCCATTTCTTGTACTCTAGAGAGGGAGATGTTATCACACATTAAAAAACTTTTCCTTTGTTTTTTTTACTTAATGAAGCCGAACATGCCCGAGCATCATGTAAATATCCACAATGAAAGATAACTCTTGGAAATCCATGGCTCTTGAAGCATGTACGCAGTTACTTACCATGAACTTGGCAATGGCAATTTATATCCGGATCAGGTTTTTGTATTATGGTCCATGTAACCCGCATTAGCTTGTTTTTATTAAACAATAAAATAATCACTCAGTCTCTATCAACTTTGAGCTGAGTTTATCTTCACATTTAGTCAATTGGACGCCCTTTATAACGCAGAGTTGAATTGAAAATTTTCAAAGTGTTAACTCATCCTTAAGTCTGCACAAATAAATCTTTTTTTTCCATGTCATTTTTGTTCAGCTTCCACAATTTTCGTTCACAAAACTTTCTTCTCTTTGAAGGGAAGTCTTACCTTCAAACAACAAGTATTTTCCACTCAAACTTCCGCACGCGTCAAAAAATGACGTTCGGATCTATATTTCTCCTGACACTAGAGTCAAAGGTTTTTTTCACTCCCTCTTTGACAGCCTGTGTAGGAACCGCCGTGTGCTCAACCTGTGTGGCCACGCCGCAAAGAATGTTGGTCCTCCTTCACCACCGCCCTTCAAGGTGGCAGGCTCTCTCCTCCAGTCTAAGAATGCTTCTTCTCCTTAATGCTGCTGCTACAGTTTTTATTATTATTATTATTATTATTATTATTATTATTATTATTATTATTATTATTATTATTATTATTATTATTATTATTATTATTATTATTATTATTATTATTATTATTATTATTATTATTATTATTATTATCATCATCATCATCATCATCATCATCATCATCATCATCATCATCATCACCATCATCATAATTATTATTATTATTATTATTATTATTATTATTATTATTATTATTATTATTATTATTATTATTATTATTATCATCATCATCATCATCATCATTACTATTATTATTATTATCATCATCATTATTATCATCATCATCATCATCATCATCATCATCATCATCATCATCATCATCATCGTCATCCTCCTCCTCCTCCTCATCATCATCATCATTATCATCATCACCATCATCATCATCATCATCATCATCATCATCATCATCATCATCATCATCATCATCATCATCATTTTCGTTGTTTTTATCCTTTATTTCCTTTGTTGTCTTTCTTTTATTGAAGCTTGAATTTCTTTTGTTTTTTTAACCCCACATGATGCTGTCTCTGTCCACAACATTTCTCTCTGACCAATTCGTTTTCAATTTGTTGTTCACTTTCCTTGGTGTGAAATCTCTCGTTGATTTTAAGACAAGGTTTTGTTTCCATCGTCGCCAGCTGTAGCTTGTAGTTTCCCGACGGTCTAACAATTTCTGAAGCTACATGTGTAACTGTTTATGTTTCCGGTTAGTGGTGCTCTTGTTTCGCAGTTGACACTGGTGTTGTACAATATTTCAGCCGAAACGTCTTGACAGACTGTTATGTTATTTAGAAAGTTGGCGAATTGTTTTCGTCTTTATAACCCAGGCCGATGTTGTTTTTTTCCCCCTCTTTTTGTTAAGGTTATTGCTTTTATCTGCTTAAATAGTGTGCCAGCCGTTTCTCTCACAATGCGTCCCTGTTTTTGGATATTATAATAATGAAAATGTAAAACTACCTTAGATACCTCTATAACAATATCTCTGACGATTTATATTCATATGAAACAATGATTTCCTATTCAAGACTCTCATACGACAATGACACACATGGTTTAAAAAAATGTTTACATTTCTTGCTACTCTATTATAATTAACTCTTTCGTAGTAGCTAGAGGCACTGTTTTCGACTCTTTTGTAACGATGACCCTCTCAATGTTTAAGATAGTTATGTCGAGTTATGATTTAGACATTTTTATACCGATGACTTCTCCATGTCGTAGCACTGGTGTTCCTCCCTCTGTAGTACTTGATGTTCTGTGGTCCGAGCGAAGCTGTCGAAACAAACCCTCAGGGCGATGTGCTTTACGACAGACGCCCGTCATTTTGCGACTCTGTGATACTTGTACATAGCTCAGTTCAGTATTTTCTTTGATTGATTTCTCTCTCTCTGTCTCTCTCTGTCTCTCTCTCTCTCTCTCTCTCTCTCTCTCTCTCTCTCTCTCTCTCTCTCTCTCTCTCTCTCTCTCTCTCTCTCTCTCTCTGTCTCTCTCTCTCTCTCTCTCTCTCTCTCTCTCTCTCTCTCTCTCTCTCTCTCTCTCTCTCTCTCTCTCTCTGTCTGTCTGTCTCTCTCTCTGTCTGTCTCTCTGTCTGTCTCTCTCTCTCTCTCTCTCTCTCTCTCTCTCTCTCTCTCGATCTATCTATCTATCTGTCTATCTATCTCTCTCTGTCTCTCTCTCTTTCTTTCTCTCTGTATCTCTCTCTCTCTCTCGCTTTCTCTCTCTTTTTCACTCTCTCGGTCTGTCTATGTCTGTCTAACCGTCTGTTTTTTTTTTCTCGAATTTTTAATGAATGCATACAACTTGTAGATCTCAGAATCGTTTCCAAAACAGCTGTGTATAAAGCTTTTCTTAGTTTAGTATCAAGTTTGATGACGTCTTTCCTCTCTTCCTCTCTTGTGTTCATAAAATTAATGCTAAGAAAACAGAGACAACACAATGAGAATGAAGTCTTGGTTTTATTTGAAAAGGACAAGTGGAGTAACTAAAGTTATCAGACAAGCCGAGATTGCTGTAGTACTCGAGATGCTTGTAGCTCCTGACACACTCACCATATCTCGCATTGTGTTTTGCTGTAAGACAAGGTCTGCAGTTATAACAGTTTATCTCACGGTGGAAAAACAGACTTACAACGACTATGTTTTTGTTTTAAAATAAAAAAAAAAATTAAAAAAGGAGTTAAATTAATCTGAAAGTATTCGTTAAAAGGCTAATTATATCCAAACTAAGAGATATTAATTTTAGAAATAAGCGTAACAGAGCTATCGAGTTTGTTCTATCTATTTCATGCAGAAAGTTAATATTTAGAGAATCAAATAAACTCATTTTGCTCATTGTTATTTTTTATTTAAAATATTAATATCGATAAATCATTTTCCCTGATTATTTTTCACATTGTTAATACTTTGATAATTTGGAGGTTGATTGTTAGATTTTTGTTTTGTTTTTGTTTTTTATTACATTTATCTGATATCTTTTGACCTGGTTTTAACCAGACTTTCAAGACATTTTGACCAGGCTTTGGCCAGACTTTAAAGATATTTTGACCAGGTTTTGACCAGACTTTAGAGAAATTTTGACCAGACTTGAAAGATATTTTGATCAGGTTTTGACTAGGCTTTAACGAGATTTTCACCAGGTTTTGAACAGGTTTCAAGCAGTGTTTGACCAGGTTTTTTGTAGGATTATTATGACATTTTTCTGTCAATACCCCCCGTTCTCCATCATAAATATTTCTTTTTGAACGATGCAAAGGCCATAATTTAGTATCTTAAATTCTAATTTCTTTCTTTATTTATAAGTTTAAAGTCTTCCAATAATTGAAAGTCTTCCTGGATTCCTGAGAGCTTTTTTTACAATATCAAAAAGAGCTTGTCAACTTGAATTCTCCCGATTGATGTCGGAGCTAAGCAATGAATTTTGTTGGGAATTTTTTTTCACTGAATTCTTGTTGCATACAATCGTTGCTGTTTTTTTTTTTGGGGGGAAGAGGTTGTAACTGCTTTCGTTTTTTTTTTTGTTTTTGCTTTTTTCGTGTCTTTTGTCTCTTTTTGTTGCATCTTCGTATGAATCATTTTAGTTTATGCAATGTCTCGTGAAGTTTAGAAATTTAAATGTTTTGTACTATTGAACCATACTTAAGGATTACTTTTTGCACATCGGTGGCCACACCTCAAGGTCTGATAGCTATGGGTATCTGAGGGTATACATAGATCTGTATTATAGGAATTCTCGTATGGCATTAAACCTCAAGGTCTGATAGCTATGAGTATCGGAGGGTATATATAGATCTGTATTATAGGAATTCTCGTATGGCATTAAACCTCAAGGTCTGATAGCTATGGGTATCGGAGGGTATATATAGATCTGTATTATAGGAATTCTCGTATGGCATTAAACCTCAAGGTCTGATAGCTATGAGTATCGGAGGGTATATATAGATCTGTATTATAGGAATTCTCGTATGGCATTAAACCTCAAGGTCTGATAGCTATGGGTATCGGAGGGTATATATAGATCTGTATTATAGGAATTCTCGTATGGCATTAAACCTCAAGGTCTGATAGCTATGAGTATCGAAGAGTATATTTAGATCTGTGTGATAGGAAATATCTATAAAAAATTGCTCTTAGACTGTATACCTCAAGGTCATGGCATTTGATAATAAGGTGGGTTTTTATCTCCTTTTTACGTACTACACCTGGGTTTTTGGTTTTTTTTTTCATTTTAAAAATACGATATTGTAAAGTTTCCTCGTAGATAGAGATAAAAGTTTTCATCATTTGTTCGTCTAGAAATATAGTGGAATTTTTTGCCCGATGCCTCAAATACTCTCGAAATGTGTTTGTTCAGAAGGAATGTTATTTTCTTCCTTCAAGCTAAAAATACAGCTGTATGTTTTCTTTATACTTTTCACTCACTCACACGTATGTTGAACTTTATTATTAAATGAATAATTATTCTCCTTTTGAGACTAATGTCAAAAATGACATTCAGAGATTTTTTATCAATGACATCTTTAAAAGGAAACAAATGCTAATCTCAATTATGGTTTCCCTTTGACTCCGCGCATTGTCAAATTAGCTTGAAAAGCCTGTCTTTGTCTTTATTCCGTGTAGAAAGTCAGAAAGGCCTCTTGTAAATCTTTCAATGGAATATTTTCCCCTGAGATCTTATTCATGTAATGAATTATCCAATATATATATGGTACGAAAACCGTGATTACCAAAACTGACTTGTCTCATTATTTTATCTTTTTTATTTTTCTTACACAGAAATAAGTCAATTCTCAAATGGGGAAAAAGTAAGTCATTATATATATATATATATATATATATATATATATATATATATATATATATATATATATATATATATATATATATGCTAAAGATCAGCTGGATGTAAGAAACAAAAATATCTTAGCTCTGCAAGCAAGGTGTTTTTGTTTTGTTTTGTTTTGTTTATTTTTTTCTGTATCTATTAGGTTATCTTCAATGAAGTTGGTGATATGAGCAACTAACTTTCTAACGCGAAGATTCTGACAGGTCAAGGCCATTTTTTGGATAGGATGGAAAGGTGTTAGAGCCTTTTGGTTTGTCATAAACACATCTGTGGTTAAAGATTGTCTGTGAAACCAGTTCAATCTTTAATTTTCTATTCTATTAAAATTATTTTCAAATGATTATTTGAACGCTATGAAAACCCGCCAACATTCTCCGAGTGTGTCGTGCAGCTGTGAATAGATTTGGATGGGACGAAAACCCGGACTGGTTTCAAATAACCCATCAAGAATTTTTTTTTTCAAGAGAGTTTCTGTTTTTGTTGCCATATCTCAGCTTAGAACTCGATCTATCTACTCTGAAGTTAACGAGTCCGCTTGATGAAAAATGTTGAATTAGAGACTCGTATCTGGTCCAGATATTAAAAGCAACCAAACCAACGTGCCGTGGTCGAGTATGAGCACGCGGGCTGTGAGAGCTCTGTGGTTTCATGACGCGAGATAGGTCTAGAGCCAGTCATCGCCTGTGACGTTGATCTACTAGACGGGGATTTGAATGATATCCGTGCTGTGATAGTGAATCAATTCTTGGTCAAGCAGTAGGAGGCGCTTAACAAACGATTAGACTTTAGAAGAAAAAAATATCTGCAGCTCTGAGTTGGACAACATAGTGGACTTCATTGCGTTTTCTGACGGCGAGTGACTAAAGTGAGCTTTAGTTTCAAGCTATATTTTTAAGTTCTCTTTTTTATGTTTACTGTTTAGATGGATGCCATTCCACTAATGCCATCTTTTGAGATGTTTTGAAGATGTTTATGTAATGTGATAAAATATAGAAAAGAAATGTGTCTATTTCTTTATAAGCTGTTGGCGACGAAAACAATTAAGAGTAATAGAATCAATGTTTTACTTTGTAGACGCTACGAAATCAACGACCAAGACGATGGTAAGAGGATGGCAGTGACAAAGGTGTTGATGTATATATAGTGACTGTAGAGTGACAGCAGCAACAGCTACGACAACGACAGTTTGATAGCGTCAGGTTCTTCTCCCTTATCTCAGCAACTGGTATTTTAGAAGCATGATTTTGAGCTCCACAGTTCTCTCATCCATATTCACGCACTCTTTATCACTAAGCGGCAGTTCACTCCGATATTGTAAAGGGTTGTATTAATGTTAAACACCTGCTCTCTTTTCTTGTACTGATGCTGCTATGATGCCCTCATCATGCACTATTTGCCATATACCACTCGCACATTCAGCCATAGTGAAATGTGTAGTTTTTTTTTTAATTGCAACGTTAATGAAATGTTGATCTATCTCTGCAAACTGAATGTAACTTTTCTATCTTTATTTCTTTAGTATTTTACATTGAATCCAGTAAAATATTGCAAACACCGCATTTTGCCGGGCTTTCAAATTGAACGAGTGGAAAAAAGTAGTCGATAAATGTATCGCTTACCACATCCCTCGCCATGTTGTATTAAGATATCAGCGTTAATTTATGATCTGAGGAGCATTTCTTCAGCCCTACGAGCTAAATCGATTACAGCCACATGACTATTTCACGTTTTATGCAGTAAAAGAATGGTCTAATTTTTTTTTTTACATGAGAAATCCCATCGGTAAGGTTAGCCAGTGAAGAGGCCCGATTCCCTCTAACCTCTGACCTAATTCTACATTCTGCATGCAATATGGCGTCGATCTGAGTTTGCGTCGTCTGTCAATATCGTGCAGAAGATGATTCGAACCAACACTCTCACCTTGGAATCAAATAAAAAAATAAAATGTTTACCGATTGCTTCTTCAACTCAACTGTATTTATTGCCTAAAAAATATTTATAGTACTTTAAACAAAGCTAAGCTTCATTGCAAAAAGGTAGGCAAGTAGCTCCATTTTTTTTATATTTGAATCTGAAGGAACCATTTCCAGGTTTGAAAAACTTAATGACAAAATGGCAAGCAAGCTTCAATTGGAAAAGTGAGTTTACATCTCCAGTCATGTCGTGTAATTATTCATTGGTTTAACTTTGAAGAATGGTGAGAACTTACTACTTTCTCAGCTCTGATCTTCTACAAATGTAAAAACTTTCATTACCCAATTTCACATTTTTAATGTGAATAATCTGTTTGTATTATTGTGATATCTATTTATACATTTCATTTTCCTTTGATCATTTTTTGTCCCTTTATGGCACAATAATTCCCTTGAATATGACGATAAAGTACACGATGATTTATGTGATTTAATCAACTTTACTAGCAAGATTATTTTGGCGTTAACAATTCATGGTGAGTTCCATTTGAAACATCTCATGCTTATAGTTTCATCTCTACAAACCTCATATAGCTCTACAAACCTCGTATAGCTCTACAAACCTCATAGAGCTCTACAAACCTTGTATAGCTCTACAAACCTCATAGAGCTCTACAAACCACATACAGCTCTACAAACTACATATAGCTCTACAAACCTCATATAGCTCTACAAACCTCATAAAGCTCTACAAACCTCATATATCTCTACAAACCTCATATAGCTCTACAAACCTCATATAGCTCTACAAACTACATATAGCTCTGTAAACCTCATATAGCTCTACAAACCTCATAAACTCTACAAACCTCATAAAGCTCTACAAACCTCATATATCTCTAGAAACTTCATATAGCTCTACAAACCTCATATAACTGTTTCCTATTTATTAAAGGTGGGGCATATCTACATTTGGTAATGTGCTTCACCTGCTACATATATGAATTTTTGTATTTTACTCTTAAAAGATTTCCACGAGTAATCATCATGTGTTTTTCAGTGATCCACAAGATTTATCTTTCCTGCGTGTGAAAGTGTGCTATTGACACAGTATGGTTTTCAATGTTTTCAATTATAATTATTCCTTACTTTTTTTACGCTGCAAGATCGAAGTATGCAATTTTTAGCATTTATTAATTAATCATATTTCCTTCCCTGGTTTTTTTTAATTATTATTAAAATGTTGATCAGCTCAAATAAATTACTTGAACGAGTTTACTCATTGTTTCACGTGTTCTAAATAAACAGATTTTAATAGTAAGTTTGATTTGTGGAGAGAGAGAGAGAGAGAGAGAGAGAGAGAGAGAGAGAGAGAGACTGAGAAAGAGAGAAAGATATATATATATATAGAGAGAGAGAAAGAGAGAAAAATAGAGAGAATGAGAGAGAGAGAGAGAGAGAGAGAGAGACTGAGAAAGAGAGAAAAATAGAGAGAGAGAGAGAGAGAGAGAGAGAGAGAAATAGAGAGTCATGAAACCACTTGCCATAACGAGCCATAGTTCCTGGTTCTTAACTATTTCTAGTACATTCTCCACCAATAGAAAGATTGTCGCAAGTGGAGTAAAAAGCCTAACCAATATAGAGAAATCTGTCTCCTATTCTCTAAGTTCATTCTTCACCAATAGAAATATTGTCGTAAGTGGAGTAAAAAACCTAACCAATATAGAGAAATCTAGCTCCTATTCTCTAGTTCATTCTCCCTCAATAGAAAGATTGTCGTAAGTGGAGTAAAAAACCTAACCAATATAGAGAAATGTAGCTCCTAGTGGGCGCTGTGTGCTGGTAGTATTACTTAGAGAGTGAATCTCGAATCAGGTCCAGTAAACTCAGATTTAGTTTGTTCTCAGCTTGTTTAGAACCAGCCGCGGTGCCGACACACTTTTTTATTGCTAAATCAGGGATAGATTAAACCATGTGTAACGAATTTTTTATTATTTTATTGACGAAGTCCTTATTTTGCGACGTCATGATTATAGCCTTTTGAATTCCAGATGTTGTTTTTTTCTTTTTTTGGCGTTTGTTTTCTGTTTTTTGTCTTTTGTTTTTTTGTTTTTTTTTCCAAGTGTTTGAGTAAGATGCTTTAATAAACTAAAAGAATAGGGTCGCTGAGGTATTGACCCATTGCGTTGAAGGAAGGAAGTGTAAGTCTTCAGGAGTGTGTGTAAGTACACCCATCACTGACGACAGTGTTGTGGGTCTACATTATAACACCACGGTCCAGTAGAAGGCCTCAGAGTCGACACAGTGTTGTGGGTCTATATTATAACACCACGGTCCAGTAGAAGGCCTCAGAGTCGACACAGTGTTGTGGGTCTATATTATAACACCACGGTCCATTAGAAAGCCTCAGAGTCCACACAGTGTTGTGGGTCTATATTATAAAATCACGGTCCAGTAGAAGGCCTCAGAGTCGACACAGTGTTGTGGGTCTATATTATAACACCACGGTCCAGTAGAAGGCCTCAGAGTCGACACAGTGTTGTGGGTCTATATTATAACATCACGGTCCAGTAGAATGCCTCAGAGACGACACAGTGTTGTGGGTCTATATTATAACACCACGGTCCAGTAGAAAGCCTCAGAGTCGACACAGTGTTGTGGGTCTATATTATAACATCACGGTCCAGTAGAAGGCCTCAGAGTCGACACAGTGTTGTGGGTCTATATTATAACATCACGGTCCAGTAGAAGGTTTCAGAGTCGACACAGTGTTGTGGGTCTATATTATAACATCACGGTCCAGTAGAAGGCCTCAGAGTCGACACAGTGTTGTGTGTCTATATTATAACACCACGGTCCAGTAGAAAGCCTCAGAGTCGACACAGTGTTGTGGGTCTATATTATAACACCACGGTCCAGTAGAAGGCCTCAGAGTCGACACAGTGTTGTGGGTCTATATTATAACATCACGGTCCAGTAGAAGGCCTCAGAGTCAACACAGTGTTGTGGGTCTATATTATAACACCACGGTCCAGTAGAAGGCCTCAGAGTCGACACAGTGTTGTGGGTTTATATTATAACATCACGGTCCAGTAGAATGCCTCCGAGTCGACACAGTGTTGTGGGTCTATATTATAACACCACGGTCCAGTAGAAGGCCTCAGAGTCGACACAGTGTTGTGTGTCTATATTATAACACCACGGTCCAGTAGAAGGCCTCAGAGTCGACACAGTGTTGTGGGTCTATATTATAACACCACGGTCCAGTAGAAGGCCTCAGAGTCGACACAGTGTTGTGGGTCTATATTATAACACCACGGTCCAGTAGAAGGCCTCAGAGTCGACACAGTGTTGTGGGTCTATATTATAACATCACGGTCCAGTAGAAGGCCTCAGAGTCGACACAGTGTTGTGGGTCTATATTATAACACCACGGTCCAGTAGAAGGCCTCAGAGTCGACACAGTGTTGTGTGTCTATATTATAACACCACGGTCCAGTAGAAGGCCTCAGAGTCGACACAGTGTTGTGGGTCTATATTATAACACCACGGTCCAGTAGAAGGCCTCAGAGTCGACACAGTGTTGTGGGTCTATATTATAACACCACGGTCCAGTAGAAGGCCTCAGAGTCGACACAGTGTTGTGTGTCTATATTATAACACCACGGTCCAGTAGAAGGCCTCAGAGTCGACACAGTGTTGTGTGTCTATATTATAACACCACGGTCCAGTAGAAGGCCTCAGAGTCGACACAGTGTTGTGGGTCTATATTATAACATCACGGTCCAGTAGAAGGCCTCAGAGTCGACACAGTGTTGTGGGTCTATATTATAACACCACGGTCCAGTAGAAGGCCTCAGAGTCGACACAGTGTTGTGGGTCTATATTATAACACCACGGTCCAGTAGAAGGCCTCAGAGTCGACACAGTGTTGTGGGTCTATATTATAACACCACGGTCCAGTAGAAGGCCTCAGAGTCGACACAGTGTTGTGGGTCTATATTATAACATCACGGTCCAGTAGAATGCCTCAGAGTCGACACAGTGTTGTGGGTCTATATTATAACACCACGGTCCAGTAGAAGGCCTCAGAGTCGACACAGTGTTGTGGGTCTATATTATAACACCACGGTCCAGTAGAAGGCCTCAGAGTCGACACAGTGTTGTGGGTCTATATTATAACACCACGGTCCAGTAGAAGGCCTCAGAGTCGACACAGTGTTGTGGGTCTATATTATAACACCACGGTCCAGTAGAAGGCCTCAGAGTCGACACAGTGTTGTGGGTCTATATTATAACACCACGGTCCAGTAGAAGGCCTCAGAGTCGACACAGTGTTGTGGGTCTATATTATAACACCACGGTCCAGTAGAAGGCCTCAGAGTCGACACAGTGTTGTGGGTCTATATTATAACACCACGGTCCAGTAGAAGGCCTCAGAGTCGACACAGTGTTGTGGGTCTATATTATAACACCACGGTCCAGTAGAAGGCCTCAGAGTCGACACAGTGTTGTGGGTCTATATTATAACATCACGGTCCAGTAGAATGCCTCAGAGTCGACACAGTGTTGTGGGTCTATATTATAACACCACGGTCCAGTAGAAGGCCTCAGAGTCGACACAGTGTTGTGGGTCTATATTATAACACCACGGTCCAGTAGAAGGCCTCAGAGTCGACACAGTGTTGTGGGTCTATATTATAACACCACGGTCCAGTAGAAGGCCTCAGAGTCGACACAGTGTTGTGGGTCTATATTATAACACCACGGTCCAGTAGAAGGCCTCAGAGTCGACACAGTGTTGTGTGTCTATATTATAACACCACGGTCCAGTAGAAGGCCTCAGAGTCGACACAGTGTTGTGGGTCTATATTATAACATTATGGTCCAGTAGAATGTCTCAGAGTCGACACAGTGTTGTGGGTCTATATTATAACACCACGGTCCAGTAGAAGGCCTCAGAGTCGACACAGTGTTGTGGGTCTATATTATAACACCACGGTCCAGTAGAATGCCCCAGAGTCGATACAGTGTTGTGTGTCTATATTATTACATCACAGTCCAGTAGAATGCCCCAGAGTCGACACAGTGTTGTGTGTCTATATTATAACATCACGGTCCAGTAGAAGGCCTCAGAGTCGACACAGTACTGCACTTGGGATGCCGATATTAAAAGTAGAGTCACTGCTTCAGCAACCACATAATTATGGTGTTGATATGTCAAGGTAAACTCAATAGAAAAGAAGAAACTTTCATATATCACTTTGAGAAAGCTTGATCTGAGAACATAAACCCAAAAGTGTTAACATTGGCCGTAAACATTTGTTATTAAATGTTTGAAGTAAACGTTAGCAATAAGAACAAAAGGGAACAGCTAACAGGTCTCTGTCTAAAAAAAAGTAAGACATTATATTATTGTCTGCTGCTATGGCTGACAAGACAAAACGAAAACTAGAGTGCTGACTTCAATGATCTGTGTGAGAGGAATCATCAGGGTCCGTAACTCGCAAGCTCTCCAAACCTAGGAGGATTTTATGGAATATACCATAAAACATTGATTTTTAATTTTGTGCAAATAAGCTATATCAATCAAACAACCAAATAGTTATGCTTGCAACTAAACAATGTAGTCAAACACTAAATCAACTAAACAATCAATAAAGTAACTAAATCAGTCAGTGAATGAATCAATCAATCAACTAGCCGAACGAATCCATCAGATTCAGCGCCGGCTTGCCATCTCCTGAACCCTGTGCCGGTTAGAGTTTCTGTGTATACAGCAGACTGCAGCACCAGCTGCAGCCAGATAAAGCAGCAGTGTGTGTAACAGGTTTCAGTCACGCCCACCTTCTAACTTTCACTGATTTAACCTGAGAAACAAAGGTTTTTTGTTATTTTTTTAACTTATTTTCTACTCTCTTCTTGGTTTCTTGAAACACGTGAGTTAGAAGTGGATAGTACGCGATATCTTCTGAAAGCCAACAGTCATCTTGTAGCTCAGATAAAGTCCCACTTAGACATTCGTGATGGATAACTCCACTTGTCGGATGATTGCGGCATGCAAGGCCCAGTAACTGCTGTTATTTAAATATAGTGCTTCGCACATGCCGGGTCGAACTGGGGCGAATACCGACATGGAATTGGATATTTTATCGTAACGTCGTTCTGTTTTATCACAAACACCCAAACATCGCCCTGTTAAAACATTCGTCTTGTTTGGTGCTCGAGGAAATCATTAGGTGAGGAGTTTAACATCTCCAGCATGCAGGGAGTAGAGTTTTTTAGTTTTGTTTTGTTTTTTGTTTTGTTTGTTTTTTTTTTTGTTTTTTGTTTTGTTTTTTGTTTTGTTTTTTGCTTTTCGTTTTATTTTGTTTTTTGTTTGTTTGTTTTGTTTTATTTTAAATTTAAAAATATTAGCCGTTCATACGCTTTTTTTTCGTCACTTTTAATCCTGTCTTAGATAATTGGCTATTAATTGAGGTGATTGAAATAAAATATGATACAAGGTTAAGTTTTCAGTGGCAGTTTATTACTTAAAGATATGACATTAGCGTCTTCAAGACTGAAACAAATTTAAGTTTCGATGAATAAGTCTTCTAAAATTGATCAACGTCCAGTTGACTGCAACACCATCACAAGCTTCTGTGAGATTTGACGGTTTTTTTTCTGATGACAATAGCAGGTTGATAATATTAATGATTGTTAATGAGTTTCATTCTATTGCTTCTCTCCACTGATATGCGATATTAACATCTGTAGGTCTACACATGAACAATTTTCTTCAAGTCGAGTCTTAGCTTTTAGCAGATTTTTTTTCTCCGAAAAAATATAATTTGAATTGTTCAAAGATGGACTAATCTGAGATTCTTTCCTGATATAGTTTGGTGATGTCACTTCAGCTGTAATACTTAGTGCCCCTTTCTGCGGTATTTAATCATATCTCCATCTTTCCAATGCTAAGCACGTCTGTTCCTTTCTTCCAATATTTCTCAACAAAGGGAGCAGTATTACCACATATTTCAAATATTATAAAGGTCGATATTGAAGCAATTCCCCTACTCGCGCTGTATTTTTCCCCTGACACAAGCTTACAAACACACGGATCAGTTGTTTCCAAGAGACTTGGTAGAGAGTGAAGTGTAGGCTGTTTTTTATCATCTGGCTCTCAAAGTTGATGGTGGAGCTTTATAAATGATATTGTTGTGCAAGAGATGGGTCACACTTTTGTCAACCCTCAAGCCAGAAAAACAGGCACCTCAGTTTCAGGAGCCATATCTTTCTAGGTCGTTACGGCGTTGTCAGGCGGGCATCATGTAATATCTATAGACCAGAAGCTGTATTTCATCTTGCTAATTTTTATAAAGTAAAAAAGTGTGCATATTGATTCTCTCCCTCCAATTCATTTAACCAATACATTGATCAGGCATTGATCGGCTTCCAAAGAGTGAAAAACTTAGACAATAATATTCGACATCAGTCTAAATATCATTATTTGAACACAAGAGCCAAACATTTAGGTCTTGTAGCAAGTCTCGTTGGTAACCAACCAGAGGTTGTAGAAGACTAGCACGTCCATAGAAAACATCTAAGAATATGAAGAAAATTATACGAGTTACGTCACAGGCTGCAGTTATGACGTTTGTAAAACTAGAGGACCAATGGTATTTGTCTGCATGATACAACTATTGTTGAGACTTTGTTTAGAAGAGATCATTAGTGATTGCAAAAGTAACGCTTTAAAGCCCTGTACAAATTCAAGTCAATAGTAAAGTCAGCTTTTTACGACCTTTACGTATTCATAACTCAGACAAAAAGTAAATAATAACAGGGGCTGATTTCATCAACTACTTCAAGTGTTGACGTGGTTTATAACGCTACCCTGTAATGTATTTTGTGAACCATCGGTTTAAAGATCTGAGACTTGCCGGTCACGAGTGAGAGGTTCAACCAGAGATGCAGACAAGCAGAGCCAAGACACTGAAGCTTTGTCTGTTTGGAGATGTCGGAGTAGGCAAGACTTCTCTAACAGACAGGTTCATCACCGGCATGTTTGACAGGCGATACATCCCGACATACTGTGGTAAGCATTAGGCCTACATTGTTTGACACATGGTACAGGACAGATTTATTCCAACATGACATATCAAAATAATATTTCTTGGATTATTCTGTTAATTACATATCCCTCGGTACACCACGCCTATTTATATATTGCTTGATTTACCTAGGTAGTTGAAAAATACTCTGATATACTGCTTACCTCACCATTGTAATGGGGCATAAACCACAGCGTCAGAAACATCATGATTCATTTTTATATGCACCCCACTGCTGCCACTACTACTACTACTACTACTACTACTACTACTACTACTACTACTACTACTACTACTACTACTACTACTACTACTACT
>JAWDGP010007763.1:50000-60000 GCA_033675545.1 Elysia crispata | reverse complement strand
TATGACGTGAGCGCTGTTGCTATTAGAGAATGCGTGGGAAAGACTGAGGGGGCCTCAGTAGCGGGGAGATGGAAATGACGCAAACACTGAGGGGGCCTCAGTAGCGGGGAGATGGAAATGACGCAAACACTGAGGGGCCCTCAGTAGCGGGGAGATGGACATGACGCAAACACTGAGGGGGCCTCAGTAGCGGGGAGATGGACATGACGCAAACACTGAGGGGGCCTCAGTAGCGGGGAGATGGACATGACGCAAACACTGAGGGGGCCTCAGTAGCGGGGAGATGGACATGACGCAAACACTGAGGGGGCCTCAGTAGCGGGGAGATGGACATGACGCAAACACTGAGGGGGCCTCAGTGGCGGGGAGATGGACATGACGCAAACACTGAGGGGGCCTCAGTGGCGGGGAGATGGACATGACGCAAACACTGAGGGGGCCTCAGTAGCGGGGAGATGGAAATGACGCAAACACTGAGGGGGCCTCAGTAGCGGGGAGATGGAAATGACGCAAACACTGAGGGGGCCTCAGTAGCGGGGAGATGGAAATGACGCAAACACTGAGGGGGCCTCAGTAGCGGGGAGATGGACATGACGCAAACACTGAAACGGCGCAGACGCATGACATTGTCAGTGGTGAAGCATGGTCAGTCTTCACCCACACCTGGTCGGACCGGAGCGGAGCGGCTAGTGGGCGAGGTCATTAACAACTTTTCCTCAGGTTGTTTTTATCATCCGCCCAGTTATGTCACCTTTCATTTGCTCCAATTTCCCAAACTCATTTTTCCGCTGTTTGTGCTGCTCTTGTATGTTTTCTTTTTCCAACGATTTGGTCTAGTTGAACAAGTTTTTGATAAATGTTTCTCTCGGACAGATTTACTTGCGTCTCCGTATTAATTTTGTTTCCGAGGATCTGAATGAGACAAAAACAGGATGGAGAGAGGGGTTCGATGCGTGGGAAGTTGGTTTCCTGTAGCTTGTGGTCCAAGAATAGTTTAACACCTTTGTCAAAGTTTCCAAGGGTGCAGAGTATGTGGGATGATATGAAGGGGAGAGACTTGTGAGCGTGAATGTGTGTGTGTGTGTGGGGGGGGGGGGGGCTGTTTACCTGGGTTTGTTCATTACATCCTGTATCAGTGGGAATGTTCTTGCTTCATCTGCTGAAGATGAGCGGGCGGCAGAATTAAAGACACATGGAAGGGACGGTACTCCTCCTAAAGACATTTAATCATCTAACACATTTCAACCATGATCTTACTGGAATCCTAGAACCCTTTTTCGCGGTAAAAATAGCAAAAGGTCATCCAGTGAAATTTTTTGTTAAACAAGAAACTAAAGCATCTACATTTCTTCTGTAAAATTTGATTTATCATTTCGGAAAATTGAGTTTTTCTCAAATTAGATTTTTTATCAGTTTTTATATAATGACTTTAATATTCGTTTATTTTTTTATCTATAAATAAATCTTGACATGAATCAAGCTTTTATTAAATTAAAGTTTCGTATAGTTGGATTTAGGCGTGCCTTTAGGTTATTATTAAATTTCAATGTAATTGGTGAATGTAGAAAGGCCATAGTGTTAAAAGATTATTATTATCTTTTCACGAAGGATGCAGTTTCCTTGACAACCGGAAGATTTTCAATTTCTTTTTGCTTTTTAGATTCCAGCCTAAGTTGACGGTAAAATATTTTATCCTATATGAATATTTAAAACTGTGGATGTTAGTTTAGTTTCCTAATTCCCTTCTATCATACCAATAGCCTCATCTTCGGCTTAATTTTGCCTCTCCGATGTTACCTAGTTTTGTAAGCAGTTTGACATATTGTCATGGAGGAATGGGGGTTGGGGTGGAGGGGGGGGGGGGATGGGGGAATTGTTTGACCACATTAAACTAGATGTTCCTAAATCAGGCTCAGACACCAGATTGCTGAAGACTAGCTATCAAAACAAGGCAGGATAGTCAACTACGTAAAAAAAAATTATAATGTACACAAAAAAACAAAAAAGCTGTGTTTTTTTTAAGAGGAAAATAGAGAGTAGGTCGAAGGGGAAAGGACGCGGCTTCCTAATAATTATACTGGCCAAGTCACCGAAGTGAACAACTTTTGCAAGTTTGAGTTATGTTGATCTATTTCTTTTAAATTTCGGGCATAGTTTGGACAGAATTGTACTCATAACGCACTTATAATTCAGTCTACAGGCCTAAACAACAAAATCATCTTACTGTCCCAACTCTGCCAAATACTGAAATGATATAGCTCACTCTTACACTTACTGCAAACGTTTGTTCACTTCTGACTTGGCCTGTCTTTTAGGAAGCCTCAGGGGAGGATAATAATCTCACAAAGTAAACATATATTTTTATTTCTGTAAATCACATTGGTGTTTGCGCAAGGTGTAAGTAAAGGAAGAAGACCAGTGAAAGAATATAATAACAACATCATTTATGTTACATGGTATTTTTCTTCCTAATTTATTTTCTCTATTTCATTGAAATATGAGATTAAAAATTGCCATAGAGCCGTTTCATGAATCCCAGCAAAGTTGGTTAAAAGAATCCATCAAAGTTTGAATATGATATATTTTCCTATTTTTTGATAAATGTCATAAAAAATGCACATTATGCACGATAATAAAATTTAATAAATATTTTCCGACGTGGAGAAGAAGGTTTGAAGTAAAGGAATTTTCTTCTCATGATAATTATAATTCAAGGTAGAGTAGTGATAAATCGAACTCTTTCAGGAGTGAAAGGAAAAAAAATAATTACAGTCAATTCTAGTGAAAATTTATGGCATCATCAAGCCGAAGAGAATATAGCGTGACCCAATTCAGATTGTTTTCTGAGTTATACACAAAATAAAAGTTCAGAAGACAATTTAATATTGAACTTTTTGTGAAGTATTATAATTTTGTTTCTCAAATCTAAACTAAATGTTTACCCAGCTGTTTTTTGGCCACCCTCCCTGACGCAGTGCTAGGCCGTGGTCTTGATTACTTCCCTGCAGTATTTCTCACAAACAGCTTCAGCTGATGAGGATCAGGAGAGCAGTCCACTGATGTTATTGTCTACATTCTCTGTACTATCAAAACGATTTCCCCCTTTCTTCCTGTTCTTTTGTCTATGGAAACTAATCAAAGAGCTCCTCAGACCTAATGTTTTATGGAAACTTTTGACAAATTATCCAATTGCTGTATACTATGACTATTTAAGTATTGTTATGATTTGCAGCATTTATTGTGTTCTTTGAGAACGTATTTTTTTAATATCTTTTGGGTCTGCTCTGCTCTGCTGTCCTTGATATAATGTGAAAAAAAGATCACGGAAACTATGCTCACAAATAGCCAAATTTTCTTAAGGAGAGTTGCCGTTAGTTTTTTGCTTCAACTTGTCTTTTATAGAATAAGACCACTTGAAGAGTTAAACTGAAAATCTCTTTAGACTTTTCCCTTGTAATGGATTATGGACTCATTTTTACTCCAGGTAAATTTACCGCACAGATATATTGCGGCTTTTGACCGGAAGCATGAGTAAGGTGTAAAGTAAGTCGAGATATATAATGGAGGGATGTGATCGCTAAAAACACAGCACCTATCATCGTATATATATATATATCTCGGATTTCTGCCTTCAGGCATTTATATTAGAAAAGGCCTCTTTGATTTCTATCTCCGCTATTTGCTCCAAAACCAGTCGATGAATAGTGATGAAGATTACTAAGTTTTTATCTGACAAGATTAGTGTCCTACGTAGTACAAAAAAAAAATAAATGAAAAGTTATGAATTTAGGCTTTAAATTGCTCTTGAAAGTTCATTATGTTTTTATTGTAATTATTTCATCGAAATTCTTTGCCAACTTTGTTATGATAAACCAAATAATATTTAAAAGACTGTTCTCAGTGGTTTACAATCTATTCACGCTATTCTCTTTTCCTGTGGCTATAGGTTGCTCGCCAACTCTCGCGAGAACACGGCGTGGATTTCTACGAGACATCGGCCAAGAGTGGGCAGAACGTCGAGAAAGTCTTTCTAGAAGCAGGTTATCTTCCCCTGCCTCTAGCTTGCTTTTTATTTACTAATCTATCCAACCATTTATGTACCTGTCTTTCTAACTGTTTATCTGAGTGTCTGCTTGTCTGTATATTAACTTTATTTATCCATCGGTCTACTACACGTCCACTGCTCCTTTCTCTCTTTTTCTTTCTCCCTTCCTCTGTATCTTTCTATCATCTCGAATTTCTTTATCCATCATTTTCCCTCTATTTATCCCTCCATTTATCAATATCTTTCTCTGTCTATCTCGCTTCTATCTATATTTTTTCTCTCACACTCACTTATCTTATCCTCTCACACTTCCCCCTACATAGGTTCACAATAACTTTTTTTTCCACCTTGCTTTGATTTAAATGTTAAACTATACTACATAGTTATGTGTGTCAGCATTTTGTATAAAAATCTGTTACATTTTGTAAGGGGGGAGGCTGGGTTTGAAAATTTAAAAGTCCCACTTTTCATAAACTTGATTTTCTAACAATAACGTGCTACATTTTCTAAAATATGAAAGAAAACGTTGGAGTAAGAACTTTGCTTTTAAAATAAATACGCTACGAGTTCAATTTCTGGGTATTAATCTCTCTCTCTCTCTCTCTCTCTCTCTCTCTCTCTCTCTCTCTCTCTCTCTCTCTCTCTCTCTCTCTCTCTCTCTCTCTCTCTCTCTCTCTCTGACAGTAAGTCTACTCGGAACCGACTGGGATAGCTCTGGAAGCGTCGAAGATCCAAAGGAGATGCCGCAGCCGATAGAAAGAACCAACCACTGTAGCGTGTTGTAGATCTACATTGGTTGGTGGTTTGAGACCAAACATCTGTTATTTCAAGCAAATATGTGTAAACCGCTGTATGAACGGCGCCGCCATATCATTAACACAGAGCTGCGCACTTGTTATCAACACATACCTCATCACCATCAGCCTCCACATAGAGAGCTGTTCTCAACTCACAACTGAAGAGTCATGGCTGTGGGATACTTTTGAACCATACCGGCGACATGGCAGAGTGCATCAAGTTACGTCATGTAAATCGACTTGGCAGCGTGGATATATTTAAATCATGCCCAGCTTCTCGGAGGTGTGAATACAGATAAATCGTGCCCCGGGAATCGGCAGTGTGGAAACAAATCGTGCCTAGCTACTTGAAACTGTGGATACATTAAATCATACCCAGCATTTGGAAACTGTGGATACAGTTCAATCATGCCCAGTTACTTAAAACTGTGGATACTGTTTTAACATGCCCAGTTACTTGAAAGTGTGGATACAGATCAATGATGCCCAACTACTTAAAATTTTTGAAACAGTTACACCATGCCCAGCTAATTGAAACCGGCGATTTCAATCATATCCAGCTACTTGGCAGTTTTTATAGAGTTAAATCATGCCCAGAGCGTTTGCAGAGTGGGGATAACTTAAATTATGTCCAGCAACTTGATAAAGTGGATTCAGATTAATCATATCCAGCCTTCGTAGAGTGGATATATTTCAATCACTTCCAGCGAGTTGGTAGAGTGGATACATTTCAATCATCTCCAGTGAATGGGTACAGAGGATACATTTCAATCATCTCCAGTGAATGAGTAGTATGGATACATTTCAATCATCTTCAGCGAATGGGTAGAGTGGATACATTTCAATCTTCTCCAGCGATTTGGTAGAGTGGATACATTTCAATCATCTCCAGCGAATTGGTAGAGTGGATACATTTCAATCATCTCCAGCGAATTGGTAGAGTGGATACATTTCAATCATCTCCAGCGAATTGGTAGAGTGGATACATTCTAATCATCTCCAGCGTATTAGTAGAGTGGGTACATTTCAATCATCTCCAGCGAATTGGTAGGGTGGATACATTTAAATAATGCGTAAAAAGTTGGCATAGTGGATACAGTTAAATCATACCAAAGAGTTAGCAGAGTAGATACATTTCAATCATATCTGCTGACCTGGTTGTGTGAACACAGTTAAATCAAATCTAGTGACTTAGTGTAGTGGATGCAGTTCGATCATGCGCATGAGAGATATGAAAACAAGCTTTAAGAGTCAAGACTTCAAAGCTGTTATTCACTAGAAGCTTGGAAGGAAACGTATCGCATGGCATAGTTCTCGGCATTCATATTTAGTGATGATGTCCATCAAAACATGCTCTTAAGCAAGAGTAGAAAAATTCACTGAACATTATTTTCATAGACTCAGTTTGTAAAGGCTTACGAAAGGTCAAAAGCAATGTGAATTTCCATAGCCAACGAAACCTATAGAGACACATTTCAACCTAATAATGAAAAGTCCAGTTGGATACCTAATAGAAAAGAGGGCTAAGAAAATGGGAGAAAAGAAAAAGATCAAGAGACTCACAGTGGCAGTGAAGTAAACGGAGAAAATGGGATGCAAAGAGTCTGTGAGAGAAATATCTTTAGAGATTTTTCCAAACATTTACAAAGTGGCCATTAAGATACGAACAAAAAGTGACCCGAGTCATTGACTTTAAGGAATTCTTAGCTGTCCATATTGCGCCAACCTGCATGATAAGAAACGTGTAAAATTATCTATAAATAGATAGCTACTTTACAAATTGAACTAAGTATTCTTTTCTGTGTGGTAGAACGATGTGTGATTATAAATTATAAATTATCTGAGAATAGTTTTTCTTTTAAATTGAAAATTAAATTTGGCAACATAAAAAGAAACATAGAAATATTAATCTACATTCAAAGAAAGTTGCGAATATAACTCCATTATCTTAAATTGAGCATTCGATTCCAGTCGAGTCGCACGCAAATTTGTAATTGATTCATTTCTCCCACATCAGGAATAACTCGTTTGATCTTGCACAAGTTCAAAGATTTCACCAGTTTGAGCGAGCAATATATGGTTTAACCTCACGATAACAATATTGTTTGTATAATGTCTAGACACTTGATCTTCGCGATCCAACTTGGTAAGTGCTAACAACTGGGTCGCTATTCTTTTCGTTAAAATCGTGATATCTCTACAATCTGTGACAAATTTCATTGGATGGGAGACTAAATAACAGACTACAGCATGCAATAAATAGCTGGTGAGTTAGAGTGAATTGTGACCATTTCCAACACACGTAGATATGCAATAGAAATGGGAAGATATTATTTCGCAAACGCCATTGGCAGCTTTTGCTTTTTGTTCATAGACTTGGTTAGTGGAGAGTCAAGAGATAATTATAGAAGGTCCAGATGTAGAATGAGTCTGAATACTGGTTGAAGGGGTAGAATTTCCTTCTTCTTCTTCTTCTTCTTCTTCTTCTTCTTCTTCTTCTTCTTCTTCTTCTTCTTCTTCTTCTTCTTCTTCTTCTTCTTCTTCTTCTTCTTCTTCTTCTTCTTCTTCTTCTTCCTCTTCCTCTTCCTCTCCCTTTTCCTCTTCTTCTTCTTCTTCTTCTTCTTCTTCTTCTTCTTCTTCTTCTTCTTCTTCTTCTTCTTCTTCTTCTTCTTCTTCTTCTTCTTCTTCTTCTTCTTCTTCTTCTTCTTCTTCTTCTTCTTCTTCTTCTTCTTCTTCTTCTTCTTCTTCTTCTTCTTCTTCTTCTTCTTCTTCATGTTGTTCTTATTGTAGTAGTGGTAGTAGTAATGGAAATAAATCTATCAGCTTGCATGGTTGAAACTAAGTTCCATAAGGCAATATTATGTGTCATACAAAATTAAAAAACACTGTTTTGACTTCTTTTTCTTTCTCATGTTGATTTTGGTTTTGCTGAGGTATCTTATTGTTGTTGTTTTTTTATAGATATATCTAATTAATTGTCTGTATCAAAATGATAAAGTAATTAATAAGACTCGATGTAAATTTTAATTACTTATTTTTCGAATTTTTACCTTAAAATTGAATCCAATGTACTAAGTATCATTTTAAGAGATGGTGGCTATGAAAAAAGGAATGTTTTATTTGAAAAGCAAGAAAGAGATCAAAGTTTTCTGGATTTTATTGCGCGGCCTAACTCCTCGACGGATGAGTAGATCATGAAGACCCCTTGTTTTCAGGTTTGTTTTGGCCTGACTCTGACACCAGACAAATGGGAGTCCGGTATCCATGTCTGTTGGAGCACTCAGGCATCAGGCTCACTCGACAGTTTTATTGTATGGGTTGTCTAGATATCTAGATAATAGGATAAACCCAAATCTTCAATGGTGTCGAAAATTTAATATTTTCTTTTTGTTTCTAGATCCATTTATTTACAACACTTCGGAGGGCTTGATTAAACACCAAGGTAAATGCTATTGGGATTTCCATTTTGTCCATAAAACCCAAAATCTGTTTTCTAAATTAAATTTGGCTCTAATTTAAAAATGAGGGTTGATTATCTGTCTCAACGCACATGGTTAATTGAGTGCATTTCGGACTATGATTCATAAAGCCCAACTCAGACACTCTGGTTTCACAACACCCATGCCGTTTGGTAAGTTTTCAAACATTTTGAGGCCACAAAGACCATTGAAACATTCATATTGATTGCAGGGCTTACATAAGATCTATCTATCTATCTCTATCTATCTGTCTATCTCTTTCTCTCTCTCCCTCTCTCTCTGTGTCCATCTCTGTCCCTATCTGTCTCTGACAAACTCATCATTTATCATTCATTGTTGTAATAAACTGAGTCACTGACACACTCATCATTTATCATGACTTGTTCTTATAAACCGATTCACTGACACACTCATCATTTATCACTCATTGTTCTAATAAACCGAGTCACTGACATATTCATCATTTATCAGTCATTGTTCTAATAAACCGAGTCACATGACACACTCATCATTTATGACATGTTCTAATACACCGAGTCACTGACACATTCATCATTTATCATGACTTGCTCTAATAAACCGAGTCACATGACACACTCATCATTTATCATGACTTGCTCTAATAAACCGAGTCACTTACACAATCATCATTTATCATGACTTTCTCTAATAAACCGAGTCACTGACACACTCATCATTTATCATGACTTGTTCTAATAAACCGAGTCACTGACACACTCATCATTTATCATGACTTGTTCTAATAAACCGAGTCACTGACACACTCATCATTTATCATGACTTGCTCTAATAAACCGAGTCACATGACACAATCATCATTTATCATGACTTGTTCCAATAAACCGAGTCACTGACACAATCATCATTTATCATGACTTGCTCTAATAAACCGAGGCACTGACACACTCATCATTTATTATGACTTGTTCTAATAAAGCGAGTCACTTACACAATCATCATTTATCATGACTTGTTCCAATAAACCGAGTCAGTGACACATCATTATTTATCATGACTTTTTGATTTGCCAAAATAAAACAAAACTGCTTTTAACGAGATGATTATTTCCTAAGGTATAATTCTTTGTATCCAAGCCTTGAATGCAAATTCCTACAACTCCAAGATGATTCAGCAAATAAAAGAATAAAAACCAGAGTAAAAACATTAGAAACACACAGCCCCTGTGCTTTCTTTCTCGATTCTTTCATTTCTTCTCTAAAATCGAACAATCTCTCTGACACCGAGGAGTAGGATTTTTCATACTGTGTGAAATTGTAATAGCTTTGTCTTCCATATTTGACCTGTTTTCCATTTTTTGCCCAGTCTGTAGATATTGATGTAGTTTCTTCTGTGTATGAAGAGCTGCAGTAGTCTCTTACTTACACATAATTAAAACAATAAAACTATGCAAACATACGTCGCAAGTAAAATATTACTCACAATCAATTTAAACCAGCAAGGAGAGCGTAGTAAACTAAAATCCCTCATGAACCCAGAAAATGGAAAACAGAAAAAAAGAATCAAAGAAAGAAAAGAGGGGGAAAAAATCAAAAATCAAAAAGAAATGTCAAACTCTGATCCGACTTTTCCGTTATTGAGGTCAGAAGATCATATTATCTTGGACTACCCGTGAAAAAAAGTTTTAAAAATCTAGGCCT
>JAWDGP010007763.1:35000-47500 GCA_033675545.1 Elysia crispata | reverse complement strand
GATCACCCTCAGAAAGCTAAGCAGACTTGAGACTTATCACCCGTCTGATCACCCTCAGGAAGCTAAGCAGACTTGAGACTTATCACCCGTCTGATCACCCTCAGGAAGCTAAGCAGACTTGAGACTTATCACCCGTCTGATCACCCTCAGGAAGCTAAGCAGACTTGAGACTTATCACCCGTCTGATCACCCTCAGGAAGCTAAGCAGACTTGAGACTTATCACCCGTCTGATCACCCTCAAGAAGCTAAGCAGACTTGAGACTTATCACCCGTCTGATCACCCTCAGGAAGCTAAGCAGACTTGAGACTTATCACCCGACTCAAAGAGGGTCCCGCAACTCTAGCCAGGGGAGAAACACTTCTAGAATTGTTTTCCATTTGTTTGATATCGTCCGTCCACTGCAGGTTGTATCTCTGTCTAGGCTACCAAACACTTATTTCGAGGCATGGTAGAGCTGGTAGGGTGATACCCCAAGCGTATCCACTAACAGCGTTTGCTCGAACCCGCTTCTAAGGGATTCTGCAAATCTCTGAGAATGCGTCTTACAACCTGATCACATGGTACTTGTTACGGTCGTAATGTTCTCTTACCCAATTCCTATTTCTCGTCACAATGACCTGATTTGATTAAGTCACCAACCATTCTAATATCGTAGAAGATTATACTAAGTCATTAAGATAAAATTTTGCGATGGTTCTGGTTATTTTCCTTAAGTTTGATCGTTTCGTTCTCTAAGTCTAAGACCTATTTCATCTACACGTGACTTTTTAGTTTCTGTCTTGTATATGGCCAAAACCTTTTTTGTTTAGAATATTTTTCTGCAAAAAGGCGCCTTGAAATTCGTTTCGACTATAAAAGAATCTGGAATAAATGTTAGATTTGTTTAATAATTTTTTTGTTTATTCAAATTAAAAGATTTAGATCAGGGCAGATGTAGTTGAATCTGTTTCAAGAAAAAGACTGTAATAGGACAATTTCTCGATCTATTTATAAATCCTTCTAATAACGCCTATTGTAAGGTTATGTATGTACCAACTGAAGTGGCCTTGGGGTGTTTTGCCTTGCGGAAATTCACATCTGCCCATGTATTTCTACACACAAGATCTTGAGGGTTTGAAAAAAATCTGTAACCAGGATTGATTTTTTTTTTTAGAAAATGTGCGAACTCTCCTCACTGAATTTTTTTTTGTCAAATTTACATTGAAACCTTTCAAAATCAACAAGTGTCACAAAATGGTCTTCTTCAAAGCGAAGTTATACTTCCATGAGCCAGTTGACGAAAATGTGTATCAGGGAGACGTGATATAGATGGAAATTTTGTATCAGGGAGACGTGATATAGATGGAAATTTTGTATCAAGGAGACGTGATATAGATGGAAATTTTGTATCAGGGAGACATGATATAGATGGAAATTTTGTATCAAGGAGACGTGATATAGATGGAAATTTTGTATCAGGGAGACATGATATAGATGGAAATTTTGTATCAGGGAGACGTGATATAGATGGAAATTTTGTATCAGGGAGACATGATATAGATGGAAATTTTGTATCAGGGAGACATGATATAGATGGAAATTTTGTATCAGGGAGACATGATATAGATGGAAATTTTGTATCAGGGAGACATGATATAGATGGAAATTTTGTATCAAGGAGACGTGATATAGATGGAAATTTTGTATCAGGGAGACATGATATAGATGGAAATTTTGTATCAGGGAGACATGATATAGATGGAAATTTTGTATCAGGGAGACGTGATATAGATGGAAATTTTGTATCAGGGAGAAGTGATATAGATGGAAATTTTGTATCAGGGAGACATGATATAGATGGAAATTTTGTATCAGGGAGACGTGATATAGATGGAATTTTGTATCAGGGAGACATGATATAGATGGAAATTTTGTATCAGGGAGAAGTGATATAGATGGAAATTTTGTATCAGGGAGACGTGATATAGATGGAAATTTTGTATCAAGGAGACGTGATATAGATGGAAATTTTGTATCAGGGAGACGTGATATAGATGGAAATTTTGTATCAGGGAGACAATGCTTGAGGTGGAAATTTTGTATCAGGGAGACAATGCTTGAGGTGGAAATTTTGTATCAGGGAGACAATGCTTCAGGTGGAAATTTTCGATTTTAGGGCGTGGCTCGTTACCTTCTTGGGCATCGATCTGAACATATCGACATCTGCTGTTGTGGTGGGGGGGGGGAGGTTAATTCATGGCTGACACAACCTCCACAGGCACTCCTGCGGGGTCAGAAACCAGTCATCAGCTCTTCCCAACAGGAATTTACCACACCGACCTTTTTTTTTCTTGGTTAAGGGCGGGTTTGGTTGTATAGCAAGATTCAGTAAAACAATAATCATTGTAAATAATAGATCAATTTCTGTATCAACAAAAAAAACCATTGGTTTTAAGAGGAGGGCAGGTGGCTCTGACCCGCAGAGCAAGGATTTTTGTACTTTTTTTGTTCAATTTTGTGAGAAAATGTTTATTGTTAGTACGGTGTTGTTGTTTTTTTTTTTTTTTGTTTTTTTTTTTTTTTTTTTTTTTTTTTTTTTTTTTTTAATAAGTTTGCGAGTTTTTATGCATGCTTTCTGAGGGAGAGACTGAGAAAGGAAGGACTTTAGTTTGCTGTGCTTTTTATTCTTGTTATTGGTTAAGAAATTATCTTGAGAATGGAAGCAAAATCGATCCTTCTTTGCAAAGTGAATTGTATTTTAGGTTGTGAATATAGCTGTGCGCAGGGTGTATGTTTTGTTATGAGTAATTTTCTGGTTATTGTTTTGATAATACTACTGTGTTGTGTGTTTGGTGTTTGTGTTTTGTTTGTTTTTTTGTTTTTTGTTTTTTGTTTTTTTGTTGTTTTTTTTTGTTGTTTTTTTTTTTTTTGGGGGGGGGGGGTAATGGCGCTTCAGTTATTTTTTTTTCTATTGACCCTAACTAATCTGTAGAAGTGATGCTTATGAAGAATGAAGTCTGGACTCGTGCAGTTTGTTTGAAGCAAGATAAAGAAAAATTGAGGTCAGCTAGTTAGGAAGTTAGTGGTAAGTTAGTTATAATATAAATCTTCTCCAATAAAACGTATCCAGGTCGGTCTTATTGTCTTTAATGCTATTGATAAAATATCAATAACAAAACTTGATCATTCTCCTAGTTTATTGTGCAGTTTTCACAAGCACTGGGCTGAAATTATTTAAAAAGACCGCTTAATAGAGCCTAGGTGAAGGGTCTCTAAGAACTTACAACACAAACGAAAGTCCTGGGGTGCTAGTTGCTTAAATATTTACGGCAAAATTCATGTAGCGCAACCGTCGAGAGATGGTACCGTTTCAGAAACAACAATACAATATCGAAGAATTTACTATCTAGCTGTTCCATCTTCTCGCAAACATAGTTTTTTCCTATGGATAGTGTACAAAGTGGGTGAAATAATATGCTGCTGTTTATGGCTCTTTACAACTTAATGATAGTGGAGACCTGTGATTCTCAGACTTGATCCAGCATCCCTGGCATGGCAAACAGTCACTTCTACTCAAATCATAGAACGCTCGTTCAGAATGGCAATAACATAAATCATGGTTTTGATTTTCTCTTAATTTAAGGCCTTGTTGACGGAGAATGGATTCTAAATTGTTCAAAACTGGGGGAAAATTTTGTTATTTATAAAAGGGAGTGAACTCATGAGAACTCTTTCTTTTAAGTTGTTCAAAAGCATCGAGAAGAACGATTCCTGTGTACTGGAGTACACTTGTCCTCACGACAGGCTAGTGGGGCGACCAGGTCAGGTGACTGCTAGAATCACCGGACACAGCCCGGCACAGCCCGGCACAGCCCGGCCACAGCAGTCGAGTAACGCTCCTAACGCACTGACGGACAACATCATGGCTTCGATCTTCATCCGGGAGATTCTTCGATCAGCGAACGATCCTCAAACTGCGCAGTTGGGCAGACGGAGGCCAAGCATCCTTTGATGACCGCTAATGACCTTTCCGTCGGGCTCACGACCGCTCACATGTTGACCCAGTTACTCTCACCAGATCGTTCCGAAGTTTTGCCCCAGTTAAAATAAAAACCAGCTGGTATTCTCGTAACTGGGCTTAGGCGAGAGACTGATAGTGCGAGGAAAAGGAACAAAGAAAGAAATATAGTTGTTGGTTTCTTTTTTTTTTAACTTGTCGTTGTTTTGTTTTGGCTTGTCTTTTTTGTTCAGGTTTTTGTTTTTTAACCACAAAATAAAGGTCCGCATGATAATCGTTAAGACATAGCCACAAGCTCACTCAGTTGCAGGCTATAAGGCTTTCTGTCTGTCTCATAATCACTGGTTATATTTCTGTAGCTGTTCATCTATCACGCTATCTCTCTATGTATCTTGGTCGCTCTGTTTCATGCATACACACACACACACGCTTTCTGTCACACACACACACACCCATTCTCTACCTCCTCTTTACCACTCTTTCCCCACTGCCTATTTCGTTGTCCACCTTCCACTATAACTTTGTCACTCTTTTTTTCTCTAGTTTTCTTTCTCTATGTTATTGTCTGGCTTTTCTCTGATATTTATACTATTATCTAATTGTTTTTTTGTTGTTTTTTTTACTTTGGAATTTAAAGAATTTAAAAAAAAAAAGGAAAGAAAAGAAAAAATAGTGTCAATAATAATACTACGTAAATACTACTACTACTACTACTACTACTACTACTACTACTACTACTACTACTACTACTACTACTACTACTACTACTACTACTACTACTACTACTACTACTACTACTACTACTACTACTACTACTACTACTACTACTACTACTTCTACTATTACCACTACTACTACTACTACTATTACGTCTATTACTTCAACTGTACTACTAGTAGTAAAAATAATATTAGAAGAAGAAGAACAACAAGAACAAGAACAAGAATAAGAACAAGAACAAGAACAAGAAGAAGAACAAGAACAAGGACAAGAAGAACAAGAACAAGAACAAGGACTAGAATAACAAGAACAAGAACGAGGACTAGAAGAACAAGAACAAGAACAAGGACAAGAAGAACAAGAACAAGAACAAGGACTAGAAGAACAAGAACAAGAACGAGGACTAGAAGAACAAGAACAAGAACAAGGACAAGAAGAACAAGAACAAGGACACGAAGAACAAGAACAAGGAGAAAAAGAAGAAAAACTCGTATCAACAGCGCTTAAATCAATCCCTCCAGCAGAACTGCTGCGAGACTGTTACAACTTATCTTTGCAATCAGCAAATTCCTGCCGCAGCTGGTGCTCGCAGCTGGGTGCTCACACTGCTGAGTTTCAGTCTCAGGGATAACAGCTTAGATGTGGTCGTTACATCTACAGCCACAGGACTGGTATGTTTCCGTCAAGCTCAGAGTAGGGTTGGTTCTCTAGAGAATATCCGATTCTGCACCATGTATGCCAGGATTCAAACCCGAGACCTTCGAATTGTCAGCCTAAAGCTCGACCAACCAAGTTACCTGGAATCCTTGCAATACTTATATTACGAAAGTTTTTACCCAAAAGGTGTATATTGACTATAATTGCAGGATTGAACCATAAAGTACACCATGCATCGCTCCACATTTAATGCTTCTGTTCATTACCTAAGCTGTTAAGTTTTACATATGAATCTTCTCCAGTAAGGACACCTCGAGAAACAGTACGTTCGCCTCAAGGTGAGACCTAACTTCACACCTCTGTGTCGACAGCCCATCCTGTATAACCCTGGTTGATGATTAACAATAACAGCCAAGTATACTGGAACATTCTGAGGAGCCACAGATACTGATAGTTGATCGGCCTAAAGTTGGCTCTCCTGGCTGAGGAAGAAGCTTAAAAATGCTACTAGCACACTGTCACCCAGAACAATAGTGCTTAAAAATTGATAAACAGCCCATTTTTCCACTATGCTGCGTTTAGGTTTGGTCTTCAAACAAAAAAGTGCTATCCATGTTTCATTCGTTGGCATAATTTGCTGAATTGATATTAAATGCAACGGCGATATAGCATTTATGCATTCTTTTTCTGCTGTACACATTGTGCAGTTTGGTCTATGATAAGGCGACTTTGGTTTACACGAATCTAATAGAGAACAAGCCATGTGTGTTTCTATCGCCAGGCCACTGGTCACTCTGAAAGAATGGCAAGAGAAAGGTGCAAATTAAAGATCTTTTTGTAGCATTATTCTGATGTTTTCTTGTAACAATAGTTTGCTATTGTTGTTATATTTTCCTTGATTTCATCAGTTTAAAAAAAATGTTGAGGTAATGCCAAAAATTACCATCACCAACAAAACCACTGGTCAGTGCCGGGTGTACAGCCCTGTTAAGTCAACTGTAGGTAGGAACAACGAACTCGTTCTTTGTTTATAGGTGATTTTCTGTGTATGTTTATGAGCGTCTATCTCCACTTAAAGCAAGAACCCGCATATATTTTGTTTTGCCGGTTCGCTGCAATATTTATAGAGGATCACATTAAAAGGCGAAAATAATATTTGTATGTCTAAGTTCCCAGGCGTAGAGAGAGGGAGTGAGAACCTTCGAGTTTAGTTTATTAATGATATTTTATTGATTTCTATTTCTTTCTTGCCGTTGTTGTTGTTGTTGTTGTTGTTGCTGTTCTCCATGTTCAACCTTCGAGCTGTTTATCAATGTCATGATGGTTAAGACAGCCAGTAGAAACATATTTTACGCTTAATGTCGGTTCCCCTGCCCTTCGCGTTGTAGTGTCGGAAATTCCTCAGTGTTATGTTGTTTTGATATGTGCAGCGCGTTTGGTTGCAATTTGAGTAAAAGTTTGAATTGTCAATGTTGATGTTGTATTCTTGTCACTGTTTTTGATTCTTAATGAAAAGCGATACATGACAGCTCATCTGATAAAAGCTTAAACAGTTGAAACAAAGGCTGGATACAAGATGTTGGTGTGTACATTATGTATCTGTGTAAAATACCCTTGGTGTGTACATTATGTATCTGTCTAAAATACCCTTGGTGTGTACATTATGTATCTGTCTAAAATACCCTTGGTGTGTACATTATGTATCTGTCTAAAATACCCTTGGTGTGTACATTATGTATCTGTCTAAAATACCCTTGGTGTGTACATTATGTATCTGTGTAAAATACCCTTGGTGTGTACATTATGTATCTGTGTAAAATACCCTTGGTGTGTACATTATGTATCTGTGTAAAATACCCTTGGTGTGTACATTATGTATCTGTGTAAAATACCCTTGGTGTGTACATTATGTATCTGTGTAAAATACCCTTGGTGTGTACATTATGTATCTGTCTAAAATATCCTTGGTGTGTACATTATGTATCTGTGTAAAATACCCTTGGTGTGTACATTATGTATCTGTGTAAAATATCCTTGGTGTGTACATTATGTATCTGTGTAAAATACCCTTGGTGTGTACATTATGTATCTGTGTAAAATATCCTTGGTGTGTACATTATGTATCTGTGTAAAATACCCTTGGTGTGTACATTATGTATCTGTGTAAAATACCCTTGGTGTGTACATTATGTATCTGTGTAAAATATCCTTGGTGTGTACATTATGTATCTGTGTAAAATATCCTTGGTGTGTACATTATGTATCTGTGTAAAATATCCTTGGTGTGTACATTATGTATCTGTGTAAAATATCCTTGGTGTGTACATTATGTATCTGTGTAAAATATCCTTGGTGTGTACATTATGTATCTGTGTAAAATATCCTTGGTGTGTACATTATGTATCTGTGTAAAATATCCTTGGTGTGTACATTATGTATCTGTGTAAAATATCCTTGGTGTGTACATTATGTATCTGTGTAAAATATCCTTGGTGTGTACATTATGTATCTGTGTAAAATATCCTTGGTGAGTACATTATGTATCTGTGTAAAATACCCTTGGTGTGTACATTATGTATCTGTGTAAAATATCCTTGGTGTGTACATTATGTATCTGTGTAAAATACCCTTGGTGTGTACATTATGTATCTGTGTAAAATATCCTTGGTGTGTACATTATGTATCTGTGTAAAATACCCTTGGTGTGTACATTATGTATCTGTGTAAAATACCCTTGGTGTGTACATTATGTATCTGTGTAAAATACCCTTGGTGTGTACATTATGTATCTGTGTAAAATACCCTTGGTGTGTACATTATGTATCTGTGTAAAATACCCTTGGTGTGTACATTATGTATCTGTGTAAAATATCCTTGGTGTGTACATTATGTATCTGTGTAAAATACCCTTGGTGTGTACATTATGTATCTGTGTAAAATATCCTTGGTGTGTACATTATGTATCTGTGTAAAATACCCTTGGTGTGTACATTATGTATCTGTGTAAAATATCCTTGGTGTGTACATTATGTATCTGTGTAAAATATCCTTGGTGTATTGTTTTGCAGAGTTTGTTTCTTCCATTTTGCTTTGTATTCTGGTAATTTTTAAATTGCTAACACGTCTATCTTAAGGCTAGGATAAATAGAGAGATTGAACTAATCCATTTCTCTTCCTGGCTTTACAAATCCGCCTTAATAATTTTTTTTCTTTTATTCACGTCTAAAACTCTCTTGTTCTGCCAGCTTACCTACTTCTTTTTATTCATTTTTTCCTTTGCGATCTATAGTTTAGCTCTGAGGAAACGTCAGTTTCAAATCATAACATATTACGAGGTATTGAGGCATAAACCGATTTAAATTGTTTTCACTCGCTTTGATAGCAATGTAGGTATCGCCTTAGGCTCGTATTCATTAACTCAAATCGACATTCAGGCTTCAGCATGTGCTGCGATCTATCGTCAAGTTCCCATTCAGTTATAAGAATTTGCCCTTGTTTCTGAACATTTCTCGAATTCTCATGGTTAACTTCTTTGAGTCTACAATCTGAACATCCTGTTCTACCAACGGGACCCTGATGTCATTTTGCCGGGACTGAGGGGCTTTTGTGTATAAAATAGGCGTATAAAATGGTCTTGATTACTAACCTTTTAATTACATGATTCAGATCTCTACCTATCTATCTATACCTAGAATTACCTATCTATCTTTACCTAGAATTACCTATCTGTCTTTACCTAGAATTAAGACATCTAGATAGTTCTTATTCTAAGCATAAAATCAAGATCTAAAACTTAATTCCTGTTAAATCCTAAGCCTAAAAATAAAATCTAGATCTCTCTAGATCTAAATTATGACCTTTTGAATTGAGTTTAACTGCTATTAAAATCTAAGACCTAGATCTAGAACTTATGCCCAAGCAACATTTTTAGTTTCTTTACTTTGATCTTAGCCTTTATCATGTAGACTAGATCCATTCTAGACGGTTTTAATCTGCTGTCGCCTTCATTGTAATGCTTGTATGCGTACTTTCAGTTGCCCTCCTGCATCTCTCTCTGTCAAGCTGTGCTTACGAGGAGTAGTTCGCACATTCACATTTTCCTTTTAAGAAAATATTCATAATGATTGTGCCTTTAATTTTCCACAAACACTATTGTGGTGAAAAATAATATCACCACTCCAATCTTTCGGGCAATTTACAACTTTATGACAAATATGACATACCTAGGTGGTCTAGAAATAATCGTTTAGGGTATCCTCATTTTTCGCCTAGCTCCATTACATGTAGGTTTTTTGGTGGGTTTTTTTTAATCAATTTGCAAATCTGAAATCTGAGTAGAAAATGGACCATTTGAACAGTCCTATGATCGGGTGGAGAGTGTTAAAACTGGTGTTTCTTTGTTTAGATCCAAATTTATTTTCATAATGAGCTTTATTGTTGGTGTCTTCTTTTTCGGTTGATGTTTTTGTTTTTTTTGTTTTGTTTTTTGTTGTTGTTTTTTTTGTTTTTGTTTTTTTGTTTTGTTTTTTCTTCTCTTGTTTTTTTTTTCATTACTGTAGGGTGGTTTATTCTTGAAAATATCTTTGCTCACATTTAATGCTTCATTTTTCATTCATTTTTAACAAGGAGATGCATGAAATAGGTCTTCACTTATAGAAATCAACGGTTGTTTTCAATGGTACTGTCATGAACAATCAAAACTCTTTCATGATGGTACCGAAACTTTATACGATAAGAATGTACATGAATGTATGAATAATATCATGGTTTTTTTTCAATATATATCATGGTGTTAATTTCTTTTAAGGGGTTTTTGTTATTGTTGATGTTGTTGTTGTTGTTGTTGTTTTTGTTGTTGTTTTGTGTGTGTGTGTGTTTTGTTTTTGTTCTTTTTTGTTGTTGTTTTGTTTGTTTTGTTTTTCCATCGACATGGCGGCTGAAAGTTCCATAAAGTTGTAATCATGTATCAATAATTCTAGATAATAATTTTATTTCAGGTGTGATCTATTGTGTGTTCCATGTAGTAGGTTTTATCTTGCATGATGTTTTGTTAGTCAGAAGCGGGGAAAACATACGATTTATAAAATCAAATCAATTTGAATAAAATTGTCCTTTTTTTCTATCCCTGAATTTTTTCTTTGTGTCACTTTCTTCTGTCACTCTCTATTTTTCTTTATCTGTTAGGATCTCTCTCTCTCTCTCTCTCTCTCTCTCTCTCTCTCTCTCTCTCTCTCTCTCTCTCTCTCTCTCTCTCTTTCTCTCCCCCCCCCTCTCTTTCTCTCTTTCTCTAAATCTTTCACTCTTTTCACCCTAACCCTGATTAACAAAAAAAAAAAAAAAACACTCGCTCACAAATCCCCATGACCCTGCATCAAAGTTTGAAAAACATCCTTCACCAAAGGGAGATAACAATTAAAGACACTAACCCGCGCCGACAGCAGCTCCGACCTGGTGCGAGCATTGTGTGGGCAGTCCGAGCGGAGTTCTGCTCACCGTGTCTGCCTGTCTGGGCAGACTTGGCGCGTTCTCCGCAGCTCTTCGAATCCTGTGACCTTAAAATGACCTTCATCTGTTTACAGAGACTTCACGATGCACACCAACGGTCGTTTGCTTCAGGGTTCCTTTGCTTGCATTTGGCTTTTGTTTTGTTTTAATGAGACTAGACGTTATGGTAATCCATCATTACTGGATACGGTCATTCGCTCTGGCATGGTTTTTTTTTTATTCCTCTTCATTATCTAAAGGTGAAGGACTTTTGGAGATAATTTAAAGTTATGATTAGTGAAAAAATGTAGGTCGGAAAAAAAATAACACAGTAAACGTAGAAACTTATTTGTATTTTTAAAAAGCAATTTCCCTCAGTTTTATTTAATGACTTATTAATTTTAGCTGGAAACAAATTCTGTCGTGTTGGGGGTTTTCTCATGATTACAGGTGTACATGATAACCTTAATTTGTGTGAGAATGTTTTTGTTTTTGTTTTTGTTTTTTTTTCAGTTATTTCTAAAGAAAAAAAATTAAATGTCAACCTACGAGACTCGATCGTTTTTATTCTATGCTTGTCTCTAGGTGCGTATTGTATGAGGCAGTTCTACTATAGTAACCTTGTCTTTAGTTGTTATTCGTGTTTGAATTTATTTTTATTGCAAGTATTGCTCTCAACGTCAACATCGTGACTCGTGCTTTTTTTTTTCCTTATAGCTGTTTTTGTTATTGTTGTTGTTGTTGTTGTCCTTGTTGGTGTTCTTGTTGTTGTTGCTGCTGCTGTTGCTGTTTTTTATTGTTGCTATTCGTGTATGGATTTATAGTTCTTGTAAGAATTTTCTTTGCGCTATCATCATGAGTTCTTATTACTATTATTATTATTATTATTATTATTATTATTATTATTATTATTATTATTATTATTATTATTATTACTACTACTACTACTACTACTACTACTACTACTACTACTACTACTACTACTACTACTACTACTACTACTACTACTGCTGCTGCTGCTGCTGCTACTACTACTGCTGCTGCTGCTGCTACTACTACTAATACTGCTGCTACTACTGCTGCTGCTGCTACTACCACTACTACTACTACTGCTGCTGCTGCTGCTGCTACTACTACTAGTACTACTAGTACTACTACTACTACTACTACTACTACTACTACTACTACTACTACTACTACTACTACTACTACTACTACTACTACTACTACTACTACTACTACTACTACTACTAGCAACATACCCGTTCTACGAACGATAGAAAGGAATGACTATCAACACATCAACATGTTTCAACCTACCAGGTTTACTGCAGGTCGTCTGAGTAGACAACATTGTCTGTGCATACTCGATCATTGGTTTTAATTGCATGTATCCTTATCGCATGCTTAAACCCTACCCTGCTCAAGGCGACATACAATTGACCATGTGAGAAGCACGGATGGTGTAATGAAATCCCTATTTTCTGTAATGTTAGCCCTTGTGCTTTATAGTAAGTAATGGCAAAGGCTGGTCTAAGGGGGAACTGTTTGCCTTTCATGTAAAAAGGGAAGACATTTTCAGATGGTATGAGAGGGATTCTAAGGATGAATATTCTCTTCCCTGGATGTGGTCCACATGC
>JAWDGP010007763.1:5000-30000 GCA_033675545.1 Elysia crispata | reverse complement strand
ACATAAGTACATATATAGATAGACAGATAGATAGATAGATAGATAGATAGATAGATAGATAGATAGATAGATAGATAGATAGATAGATAGATAGATAGATAGATAAGAAAATGGATAAATAGATAGAAAATTAAATAGATAGATAGATAGATAGATAGATAGAAAATTAAATAGATAGATAGATAGATAAAAAATTAGATAGATAGATAGATAGATAGATAGATAGAAAATTAAATAGATAGATAGATAGACAGACTTGGAGCTAAATCAAATTTGTATTCAGACAATCATCCTGTTATGTCACTGCGGCCTTAGCTCATGACGTCAGAAATAGAGCTGAGAAGATGATGCGCCTAATTGGCTTTCGAACTTTCGAAACTTCGTTCAGTATGTAAACTGTCGTATATTATGGTTTTTTTTCTGTTTTTATTATTTATATGTTTGAGTGTGTAAGCTGGTGTGAGCGTTTGATAGATCCTGATCTATTTTTTACCATTCAAATTAGATCATAACGAGAGCAAGATATAAAGTCGATCTGTCTTGAAAGTTCATGAAGAGTTTCAGCATATCTAAAACTTATAGTTTTATATTTTAAGTTGATCAATATTGATATACACGTTAAATTACATTGCGCACTTTATTTTCACTCAGAAGACTATTTTGGCACCTATAACTTTATGACCAAAGTGTTGCCTTGACAGCCATTTTCCCTCACCGCCCTCTCCCCCCCCCCCCCTTTTTTTTCCTCTCTTTATTTATCTGTCTATAATTTTCTCTCTCCCCACACCCCCACCCCCATCCTCCCCCCCTCTCTCTCTCTCTCTCTCTCTCTCTCTCTCTCTCTCTCTCTCTCTCTCTCTCTCTCTCTCTCTCTCTCTCTCTCTCTCTCTCTCTCTCTCTCTCTCTCTCTCTCTCTCTCTCTCTCTCTCTCTCTCTCTCCTTTATTTTATGATATGAAATGTTTCCCATGTTCCAATTTGGAATCCTCTCCTCTCGCACTCTTCATGTGACAACATCCTATGCTGAGAACAGAGAATACAATAACACGTTTAATATATTTGTAGCATAGCACCATCGTTGGAGAAGACTTACTCAACATAGCCTTAAGTGACTACATTTTATATCCATTGTTTGGGGTGACCAAAATGATGACGTAGTCAGCAGGCAGAGGACCTTTTAATGTTAAACAGTCACCCTGATGCCGGGTATGACTCCTCCTCAAAGTCGAAGCTGCTGCCGTCTAGCGGATCTTAAAGCTTGTTCAAGGCTCTTGTTTTTTTTGTTCTTATATACCTAAGTCTTTATTTCATAGGTAGTGTAATGCTGAATTAACGAGGCCCAACACTCACCCACCGACCATGGCTTCAAGCCCGGTGGATAATTTAGAAAGAGCAAAATGTTAATTACGCAACATCTCATCTCTTGGTAATATAGACTACTCTTGTGCAAACAATTTGTAGTAAGGAAACAGGTAGTGCAATCAAAAGGACAAAAAAGGGTATGTGCTTTCTTACTTTTTTGAGGGGGGGGGGGGGGGGGCAGAAAGAGGGCTCCGAGGTCAGAGGTCATGTCGGATGCTACAAGATTGGAAAAGAGTAAGGTTGAGCGCGCGCGGCTCACCTCCAGCTGATGACGGTCCGGGAGTAGCGGTCTAGATGGATAGATAGATAGATAGATAGAGAGAGAGAGAGAGAGAGAGAGAGAGAGAGAGAGAGAGAGAGAGAGAGACAGACAGACAGACAGACAGACAGACAGACAGAGAACGAAACAGATACAGACAGACAGACAGACAGACAGACAGACAGACAGAGAGTGACAGACAGACAGACAGATACAGGCAGAGACAGTGAGAAAGATAGAGACAGAGACAGACAGGGAGCGACAGAGAAAGAGGTAGATAGATAGAGGGAGAGACAGACAGACAGACAGACAGACAGACAGAGGCAGAGAGACAGTGAGAAAGACAGAGACAGAGAGACAGGGAGAGATAGAGAGAGAAAGGTAGATAGATAGATAGATAGATAGATAGATAGATATATAGATAGAGAGAGAGACAGACAGACAGACAGACTGACAGACAGAGGCAGAGAGACAGAGACAGTGAGAAAGACAGAGACAGACAGACAGACAGGGAGAGACAGAGAGAGAGAGAGAGAAAGGTAGATAGTTAGATAGATAGATAGGGAGTGAGAGAGAGAGGGAGAGAGATAGAGAGAGAGTGAGAGAGAGAGGGAGAGAGATAGAGAGAGAGTGAGAGAGAGAGAGCGATAGAGAGAGTGAGATAGAGAGAGAGAGTGAGATAGAGAGAGAGAAAATGAGAGAGAGAGAAAGGTAGATAGATAGATAGATAGATAGGGAGTGAGAGAGAGAGAGAGAGTGAGAGAGAGAGGGAGAGAGAGAGAGAGAGAGTGAGAGAGAGAGCGATAGAGAGAGTGAGATAGAGAGAGAGAGTGAGATAGAGAGAGAGTGAGATAGAGAGAGAGTGAGATAGAGAGAGAGTGAGAGTGAAAAAGAGAGAGTGAGAGAGAGAGAGTGAAAGAGAGTGAGTGAGAGAGAGAGATAGAGAGTGAGATAGAGAGAGAGTGAGAGAGAGTGAGATAGAGAGAGAGAGAGTGAGAGGGAGAGAGAGATAGAGAGAGTAGTGAGAGAGAGAGGGGGGGAGAGAGAGAGAGAGAGAGATAGCGAGCCTGAATCAGCCGGGTCAGCAATGTAGGTCATTGGTTCATTGATCCTCAGTGCGCCCTACTGGCCTGGCCCCATGACGTCAGTCATCACTGCAGTCACTTGAACTGGCAGCAGTTACAGGTCGTCGGTCCCTGTTTCGTTACTGCTGCTGTTGCTGCTGGTTCCCCTTCTCTCTCTCTCTCTCTCTCTCTCTCTCTCTCTCTCTCTCTCTCTCTCTCTCTCTCTCTCTCTCTCTCTCTCTCTCTCTCTCTCTCTCTCTCTCTCTCTCTCTCTCTCTCAATCTCTCTCAATCTCTCTCAATCTCTCTCAATCTCTCTCTCAATGTCTGTCGATCTCTCTCTCTCCCTCTCTCTCTCTAAATCTCTCTCAATCTCTCTCTCTATCTATCTCTCTCTCTCTCAATCTCTCTCAATCTCTCTTAATCTCTCTCAATCTCTCTCAATCTCTCCGTCTCTCTCTCTCTCTCTCTCTCTCTCTCTCTCTCTCTCTCTCTCTCTCTCTCTCTCTCTCTCCTGGCTGCTTTTTTTTTTCAGAGCTATATATATAGAGAGAGCTACATCAAATTTTGTGTAAACAAAATCATGCCTGATGCAGAACTGCGTTGTGGGAATCTACATATCGGCCTCACTTTTTCTTGTATCTTTATGATAATAACATTTTGAAAGGACCATAAATAGACATATAAAATTAACTCATTATTGCCATGAAATTTCAAAGTGGAAAAAAAGCGATGTGGAGTCTCTTCTTGTTTTCTATTGTGGAAGGGTTGTGAGAGAGTAATGTTTTACATTAACATCTACATCCAAGCACAGGCCCAATAACTATCTGCGCATGCCGCCAAGTTAACTTAAGTCCACCCTATAATAAAGGAGTCAAGCTCAATTTTGAAGTTAACTGCGATAGTTGTTTTTTTTTTTTTTTTTTTTTTGGGGGGGGGGGGAGTGTGCTTTGTTTTATTTATTATTTTTCTTTAACTCCCAATTTCAAGAATAAAATTAATGTCCATTAATTTTTGAAGAGTGCAATACCAGTTTAATAAATCTCTCTCTCTCTCTCTCTCTCTCTCTCTCTCTCTCTCTCTCTCTCTCTCTCTCTCTCTCTCTCTCTCTCTCTCTCTCTCTCTCTCTCTCTCTCTCTCTCTCTCTCTTCACTCCCTTGTCTGTCTGTTTGTCTCTCTCTCTTTCTCTTTCTCTCTAGTTTTTCTCGACTGGTTTTTTTCCATTCCAGTCAGTTGATTGCTTGAGCAGCCAATAATTGCCGAAGTTCATTCAATGATTCAAGGCACAATTTGCGGTCAATAAGATCCTTGAGACCTTACCCTGTTAGAAAGAGAGAGGCGAGAGACAGTGGGCCGTCTCTCGGTCTGATGTTCAAATAACAATAACAACAACAACAACAACAATAATAATAATAATAATAATAATAATAATAATAATAATAATAATAATAATAATAATAATAATAATAATAATAATAATAATAATAATAATAATAATAATAATAATAATAATAATAATAATAATAATAATAATAACAGCACAGTACCTGGGACTTGTTAAATTTAAGGGCCCGAAACAATAACTCTACCCGAATCAGATTTATCGTTTTATGGCCTGAAAGTGAGAGCTAGATAAGGACAAGACAAATCAACACAAGACAGGATTTACTTTATTCATCCCTTTTGGGGAAATAAAATATAAAAAGGGAACTATGCAGTGGGAAGCTTTACGACTGTTGGATATAAAGAAAATATGTGTAGATCTAGCTAGATGGGCAGTGAAAAGAATTTTCAAAACCTAAAAAGTTGGAAATTGAATTAACTTTTGTATTATTATTAGTTGTTTTTTTTTTAATATGGAAGGGACGTGGTTTTCTTAGGCTGCTTATCTGGACTGAAACTAAAATTTGTCTTTATAATGATCTGGTAATCAAGGCGAAATAATCTGTGTTTGTGAGATTTAGTCCAGACTATAGAATCTGGCGAAATTGCATGCTCAAATGGGATTAAATAACAACGAATAGCAAAGAACAATTAAATTATTATGAGACCCCCCACACACACACACACACCCATAAAAAATCAACAAAAACATCACTTTATGAATGATACTTATTACAAAATTATATATTACCGAAAAAAAAAATCAAATCATTTTGGCGTTTGGACTATTAAATCTTGGACAATAACAAAGACTAACCCGTGACGAATGTATACATCGGAGGTTGTGAAGAGAGCTCACCACAGAGGCGTTGCGGAGACCAAGAACTTACTTTCTCAGTTCAGACTTATATCTCGACACAGTCGGATGATACTTTAATAATTCAATTAAACCAGAAAACTCAAAGGTTCATCTTGTGTTTCTTATTGATTGGATAAGTGCTACATTGGTGACCCCGACGTGATAGTTGATCTGGATTTTTTTAGATCTAGTTTTAAGCCTCAAACATTTCACTCCATTATGTCTATCGAGGCAACTTCCAACTTTTTGGACGACATGCCTTCTGGCATGGTTCGTGCAAACCGAAGCACAGTTTGTCTTACGCAACATATCATCTGATGACACGAGATACTTTCATGTTGTAGCAGCTCTAGACTCACAAAGAGCAACTAGAGCTTTGTCAGTGATCGCCTCTCCACCTCTAACCAACAAATATGAGGCCCTTAAATTATATTGTATTTCAGACGCACAGAGTTCGACGCTGTTCACAATCTCTCACATCCAGGAGTCAAAGCCACCGTCAAAATGGTCTCAGACAAATTTGTTTGGCACGGGATGCGGAAGCAGGTCAGTAAATGGGTGAAAGAATGTCATCACTGTCAAAGTTCAAAAATACAAAATCACACAAAAGCTCCACTAGAACATTTCTTTGCACCTGTGAAAAGATTCTCACACATAAACATTGATATTGTTGGACCTTTACCTTTTTCTTCTGGCTTCACATATCTCCTGACAATTATCGACCGCAACACACGCTGGCCAGAAGCTATTCCACTACGAGGCATTACAATACCCGAGTGTGTGCATGCTCTCATTACTGGCTGGATTGCTTGTTTCGGTGTCCCTGGAGATATTTCGTCAGATCGCGGGTCACAGTTCACATCATCGTTATGGAGTGAGATAGCGGCTCGCCTAGGAGTCAAGCTTCACCATACATCTGCTTATCATCCTCAGGCAATTGGGATGATCGAACGTTTTCATCGAACTCTCAAGACAGCTCTAAAAGCCCGTCTCACCGGTCCAAATTGGGTAGAAAAACTACCTTGGGTACTTCTCGGGCTCAGAACCACACCAAAAGAGGACTTAGGTTATTCCTCAGCAGAGCTTGTTTACGGTGAGCCTTTGACAACCCCAGGTGAACTAGTTCCACCTAAATCTGCTGAATTTCAGGCTGAACATCCCGGTTTATGCACCTCGTCTGGCCTCCCATCACACTTCTGCTTTGCCCTACCTGTTCCCATATTTGTTAGCCGCAAAACATGTGTACGTCCGACGAGATGGCACTAAAGGGCCGTTACAGAGGCCTTATTCGGATCGTTACGCAGTTCTGACTCCAGGGGACAAAACTTTCCTCATAGACATTGGCGGTCGCGCTGAACAAATCTCAGTCGATCGCACCAAGCCAGCGTTTTTCGATCCATTTCAACCGGTCACACTGGCTAAACCTCCTCCACGTGGTCGCCCTCCAGCCACACAGAGTCATCCCTCACGCAGTCATCCATCAGACTCAAGCACCGCCTCTAAGCATCAGCAAGCTATGTCGCGCCCTGCTGTTCAGACGTCTTCGCGTACAGGTCGCACTATTCGACCGCCTATGCGATACCAGTGACTCTTACGGTGTCAGTCTTTGCGGGGGCCTGTAGGGCGTTTGGACTATTAAACCTTGGACAATGATCGAGAGTAACCCGTGACGAATGTATACATCCGAGGTTGTGAAGAGAGCTCTCCACAGAGGCGTTGAGGAGACCAAGAGCTTACTTTCTCAGTTCAGACTTGTATCTCGATACAGTCGGATGATACCTTACTAATTCAATTAAACCAGAAAACCCAAAGGTTCATCTTGTGTTTCTTATTGATTGGATAAGTGCTACGTCATAATATTTATTTATAGGTATAGAAAAAAATCATGGTTGGACGATGATTTGAATTTAAAACCTTAATAATTCGAAATTTGATATGGTACATGGTGCGAATGAAACTGATGGGATGGTCCTCAAAACGAAAACTGCTGTGGTATAAACTTTACGCAACTTGAACAGGGAGCATTGATAAGGTTGGACTCCAATTGATACAAGGAAAACCAATGTGATCCTACTAAGATTTCACTTCAAGAAAAACAGACTAAATTGTAAAGGCTAAACTGAAAATCAAAGAAAAAAACAGAACTCAAGGGACTACACATTAGACGTTATTATTTTAAATAAAAAATCTAAAAATAATGAAAGCATGAACACAACTTAAGCGTGCAACAAAAAGCATGAAAAAAAAAATTAAGTGCATCAAAAGGAATGAAAAAAAAAAAAAAAAAAAATACGAGCATGATATAAAGGCAATCTGCAATGGAGGTGACCCGACATGACCTGAAATGGCCCGACCCTGTCCGCCCTCACCAGTTAAAAATCAAGGACTTGCTGCAATTCCTATAAGTAGGTGAACAGCATGACACTGCGATGACGGTATTAAAGTAATAATAGAAAAAAAAACAAAAAACAAAAAACAAATAAAGTTGTAACAATCTAAGCTCGATAAAAATCTACGTATTGTGTCTGACTTGCACTTGAAATGGAAACTTTAAGTGAGTAAAAATAAATTAAAATTCTATCTTTTAACAATCTGATCTTGTTAGGTATTTCATTATCCATCCCTAGCAGAACCTCACGAATGACGTTTTTGTATTGCGTAAAAGCATAGCCAGGGACGAAAATCAGAGGGTTTAGTAAGTTCTAAGAAAGATATTTTATAACCATAAAGAGAACAACGCCATTAATATTCAAAAGAGATACAATTTTTCAGGTCTAAAAGAAATTGCATGAACTTAGGTCAACAAAATTAATGATGGCACTGAAAAGTATTTTTTTCCTCCAGAAATTCTAATCTTGTCTATCTGCAAACCGAATTAAATGGCAGTTTTCGGTCTGCAGAAAACATTATGATTCATCTACACTAGCTGGCATATCAGCTCAGCTGGAACAAAATTGTTAGGCACAATAATGTCCTCTCTCCAACCACAACATGGCTATGCCGTGCGTGGGAGGATGGAACGAAATTCAAACTGTTAAGTCAGTGTTTTTGTTTACATTTTGTATTCTGTTTAAAGGTTTAGAATACTAGCTGTGGATGAGTATTACGAAATACTGTGTTACAGATTAGACAGAAACCGTCCTACAAACACAGGTAAAGATAAAATGAACGAATATTTAGAAGTCAAGTTTTCAGTCTATTTAATCAAAACTAGATCTATTGTTTTTAAATACATCATATTAGACTAGATTTATGTAGAATCTTGATCACAATTAGATAATAGAAAATCATCGAAATATAAATGAATGATTGGGTTGATCTCAATTTAGATCTAGATCTAGATCTAGATGTATAGTCTTGATTAGTAGTAGATCTAGCATTCTTTAACAGTGATCTGTTAAGGTCTTATCAAGGCCCGGCTCTAAGACTAAATCTAGTATCTAGAAGCTAGAGCTATAGAGTCACAATAATTTTTTCCTTGTGATATTGACATAGCAGGACTTTAATTTAAGTGAGCCTAATTTAACTTAGAAGCAAACTCAATTTAAGTTGGCCTAGGCTATTCAAACTGTTACTTGTCATGAGGAAAAATAAAAGTGCACTTTTAAGAGTTGGGTTTTTTTAGCAGTCAATTTAGGTCCATTCAAGTCAGTGCAAAAAGAATTCTTTTTTAATTAGGTTTAATGTAGACTGATAACTTTATTTTAATTTAACTCTTTAAATTGGATTGAAGAGAGGAGTGTCTGACACATGCCCAAGTGGTGGTTTGTGAAATTTGCCATAGGCCTAGAGGAGGATGCTAACATCTAGATCTAGACCTACACACTTTTCACTTTGCACTTAGCTTTAACTATATTTTAGTGTGACACAACTATAGGCTACAAATACAATAGTTTCTTTAGTTTTATCTGTGCACAACATGGAACATTTTTTTTCTTTAGTCCAAGAATGAATCACATTTGAGTCTCATTCCCACCCACCCCCTTATCTCTACTAGCCACAGATTTTAGTCTGTAAAGTAGTGGGTAGAACATCTAAAGTATGTATCCAGAAGAAAAGCAGGCATCTCGTATAATCTCATGTATAGCATTCTTGGACTGGTGATGTTAATTCATCTGATCATCTTTTCCTCACACCTCAATCTGGCCAATATTTTTTTCATCTAACTTCAAAGGCAAATAGTATGTAAATCAATTGCCCTCATTGTTTAGACATGGGCGTTTTCAGGCAGTAATAAAATGGGGACATTTTTCTGCTAAAGTCTTACAAATATAATTTACTCAAACTGGGTGCGGATCAATCGCTGGCTTATCGCCGAGCCTGAATTCTACCCAACCTACAATTTGCAAAAGCTGACATTCCAACAATGATTGCCTGAATTTAATTTTAAGTAGAAATGCAAAAATGATTGTGACAGTGACTTCTAAGCATCTATAGGCCAAGCGGGGGCCAAGATTTTTCTTTCTAATTAATATGTAAATCTAGGTGTAATTCCAGTTTTACAGTGTATAAATTTAGATCCAAATCTTTTAAGATAGATTAACGGAAGATAGTTATAACTAGATCTTAGAGTTAGACTGATTTTATGATCATGAAGCTTGAATGGGCAGCCAACATGATAGGTATAGAACATGGAATAAGGAATTTAAGTTTTAATGGCAGTGGTTAAAAAAAAAATGGATTGCAATCGGGATTACCTCTTGGATTATGTTTACAAGAAAACTTTCAAAACTGGGCCTAGCGTTTTATCTTTTTGCAACCAAAGGCTATAATCTAGTAACAAAGGCAAAAGTCTTGTGGGGAATTGGTGGGGATGAAGATGAGGTGAAAAAAATGTTAATGTTATATGTTATTGAAAAAATGAATTGATATAATTGTAGACAAATATACAGAAAGACAGGGTTTTAGGCATTGCTTGTGATGAAAATGCTTGGTGAGATCAAACACCAGAAATTTGAAAGTAAAACTGTTAACATTAATTGGCTCATTTTAAAACAAGATTTCAATCTGAGCTGTGACATGACACATGGTCTTTAGTTGTTTTTTCTTTAGGAAAAATGAGTCAAACTGAAATTGACATCAGCAGAGTTTAATGCGACATCTCTATTGTTATGAGTTATTGAACTGATAAAAAAAAAGTGTCTTTATTTCTCACCAAGGGGTCCCTAATTGGGTTTAAACTAAAGTATAATAATAAGAAAATCATTGAATAAAAGATTATTTCCTTTTTTCATGCAATAACAGAGCTATATTTACACCACTTCCTTAAAATTGCCTTCTTAAGTTTTAAAAACATCTGTAGGAGAAAAAAGAAAAATCAAACGGATTACAAACATGATCTTTCCCAAATGTTTTTTTTTTAATACTCATTACATGTTTGGTGCTTTGCATTAATCCTATATACTAGGCAAGTAAAAGAAAAAAAAAATCTGACTTGTGTTTCTTTCTGATCAATTACAATTAAAGCCATGCAAAGGGATGATTTAGAAGTTGTATTTTTTTTACACTTTGAAAAAAAAAATAGAAGATTAAAAATAAGTCCTAAGTTAGAGCATACTGTGATTGCCTTATATTCACCTTTTTGTGATAGTGGAAGAAATAATAAAAGATATGTAAATATTGACGTGTTGTGAATAAAGCGCAGTAATTTTATGAAAGTTTCTGGGCATGGCGCTGGGGAGAGTTCTCTGAGTGCTGTTTGTTGACCTTTTGCATATATATATTAATATATATATATATATTACTCTCTCTTTCTCACTCTGACTTGATATGAGATTACAAAGTTGAGGACCCATTTCCTGTTGCACTTACTTGATATCGTTTTTAGAGTATATTTCATGAGCAGTAGACCAGAGTTTGTTTTGTTATTTGTGTTTTTTTTTTGAATGCATGTAGAATTCAGCCACGCCTTGCAGCATTTAATCTGTTGCTCCACACTCTTTCCTTTTTTGACTCTGCTCTCTCCGCTTCATTCTTATTCTTCTCATTAAATCCCAGCGGTAGCACCACGACTCTGCCCCTTTGGTAGATTAAGTCAGCCTTTAATTTTCTGGTTAGCCTACATTGTTATCACACATGCACACACAAATATAATAAAGTTCTAGGGATTAGTAGAAGACCACAAAACATGTATCAGTTTTTTCTCAGCCTAACTTGCTCAGATTTTAATCATTTTCATTCTTAAACAGGCGCTTGACGGTTTTTGGTTGTTTTTTGTTTTTCTTTTTGGATTCTGTCGAAGACCAACTCAAATCTTACATTCCAATTTTTAAAGCTATTCCCAAGAGTTGTGATAATGCACGTAAGGCAACTAATTGATTGTAGAACTGCAGTGCTTCATTAATATTTTAATTACTGTTTCATAGAGGGTTACAGAGACAATCTGTGCAGACCTAAATGACAAACTCCCATTATGAATCATAGATTCATTAACAGTAAAATGACACGGAACTTCTGAGGCAAGAAATTGCTTTGCCTCTTGTCAACTGTCTGTTCGGCTCACCCTCTCTGAGAATCTCATTTTATACATGTATTTTTTTCTGCTAATTTTGTGTTAAAGATGATTAATCCGTGTATGTAACTGTCAATTCAGGGCTCGTTTTTCTGCTCTTTGTTTTGAATAGCAAAATTTAGATTTTTAGTAACCCTTGTTTAATGACTATTTTTGAATTCTATTATAGAAAAGATCATTTCAAGGCTATCTTGATGCTATGCTGTCACACATACTGTGTTATGATTAGTTGCCCAGTGAACTGTTCAGTTGAACGTCTTTGGTCCACCTTGTATGCTGGTGAGCTACTCAGTATATGTGTTTTCTGTTCTTTACCATTGAACATTGAATTATTTGCGCCCTCTTTTCTGGTCCACTAAAACGCCCCCGTCAGGCAATGTTAGCTGTGGTAGTGAATTCGGCACAGATGACATGACTGTTTATTGTGGGTATGGGATGTTTGTGCCATCTCCTTGAGTTAATTTGTTCTCAGACCTTTTCTTTAACCCGTCAAAATAGCGCCCGTCAAGCTAGCTAGTTTCTCTAATAATGGTTCACTTGACGCATGCTATGGAAAAACGGCAAGCATCTATCGTTCTCTCTGTGCTGGATGAGGGGAATCTGCTTTGTCCTACGTTTCTTCCTGTCGTCTTGATTTGTCTCTCTTCGAAGTCCTGAGATCACCATTACTGTGCGCTGGGTTAGCTGAAGTTTACAACCACCCTGTCAACAAGTTTTAAAAAAAGCCAAAAAAAAAAAAAACGTCCGTCTGTCTGGTTGGCTGACTCTAACCCCCCCCCCCCCTCCCCCAGACTTAACGCTATAATTATGGATTGTGTGCAGGCAAGCACCTGCGCGACCTCCCACTTCTGCAGTAGGTGAGTCGGAGTGCGAGTGTACCCCACCATCCCACCGGCGTCGCTCTGTGACATAACACTGATAGTGATACACCCCGCCAACCAAGTACTATTGCATGCTGTTTGATTTGAACTGGTGTTCAGTTACAGCACGAAGGCAGTGAGAACATATTTTTTTTTTAATTTCATATGTAAAACCAGCAAGAATCGCTGCAGCTCTCGGGTAAATTTGAACTTGGAAAAATATTCGGAATAAGAGGGGCTTTAGGTTTGGACCCATAGATTGGTAATAAGTGACTTCTGCTATATAATAGTTCATTTTTTTTGAAAAAGGAGAGAACGCACTTGTACACAACTGTGTTGTAAACTTCGATATTAAGAGACCATACATGCTTACCGCACATCTTCATTCCTCGAGCTCAAGGGAAACTGAATAGGCTTATTAGAATGGCTTGTGAGTAGGCACATAATCAAGAGTCCTCGGGGTGGGGGTGGGGGGGGGTGAGGATAAGTTCTTGGTAGGGTACCAGAAATTTCACTATGCTTATCTTGTCAATAGAAACTCTAGCAACAGACAAAGTGTAATGACGAAAACATAATTGTATAGATTATTATGATATAAATGTCAGAAATTAGCTGCTTTGGGGGGGGGGGGGTGTGAATCGGTTGTATTTTTATGTGAAAATTGTTTAATGCCAGTTTTATCGATGGGTTAGTAGCCTCATCAGTTATACACCCGTCGTTCGTGCGCGACAGAGGGTTGTTTCTAGAAAGCAAAAAAGAAACAAAGACGTAAATTATATAAACTTGAGTGTTAGAACTGCACGCCTAAAGTTAAGGAAAATAAATATAACTAGGACGTGTAACCTTGACTTATTCCAATATGAACCAGATTTATTTCAGTCGCTGATTATTAAGCGTGAAAGAAAAAAAAAAAACAGGAGCAAATCAAATGCGGCCATGAATCGAGAGTAAAATGTGCCGAACTGGCTGTTCTTGGTATGTGTCGTGTTTCATGCTGAGTGATTTAGAGCTGTCGGTGTAGGGAAGGGTGTTGATGAGGTCAGCAGTAGAACCATGGCAGGGCGCGCGTGTGGTGACCTAACCTACATCTCTCAGAGAGAGAGAGAGAGAGGTTAGGGCAGCTCGTGAAACCAAGTGTTTGGTCGGTAGGATGAGGGCAGGATGAGGCTCCCAAACAACGGGTGTCTAGGACTGGAGGTGAGATGAGAGAGAGAGAGACAGAGACAGAGACAGACAGACAGACAGGGACAGACTGACATTTTAACATCGACGAGGGGACCGAAATAAGCAGAGCAATCGAAAGAAGTCGCCTCATCGCAGAAGCACGAGCTGCTGCACTCGTACATGTACATGTCTATATGTGCGGGTGAAGGTGCGCGCCCCCCCCCAGACTCCAGATGTATGTGTGGTGTGTGCACTATTTCTGCTCGCCCTGATCTCGGGTGGTGTTACCGCGGCTCCCGCCTGCCGCCCGCCGCCCGTGTGACTGTCACTGTGAGTGAGTGTGGCCACAGAGCGCTACGATTACGCCCGTAGTAACCCAGTTTCCCGTGGCTCAATTCCTTACTCGCAACCCCTGGGATACATGCATGATGCAGTGCTTCAAATGACAACCGCGACCTGCCAGGTTGAAATAATTATACATGCTGCGTTTATTTTGTATTTTGTATTAAGTATTTTTTTTTTTTTAATATTATAAATGGAGGCAGTGAGAAAGTGGTTACGCCTGCCGCGAGGTAAAATCAATCCACGTTACCCTACTCTGTTCACTGCGGTATACAGTTTCTAGCTTACTCGTCCTGTCCCGCCCATCAATAAATTTTCCTTTTTTTCTGTTTATTATGAAGTTCAGCTCTGACGCTGGCCGTAATTAAAATGTGGAAAGAAAATCTCTCTCTCTCTTTCTCTCTCTCTCTCTCTGTCTCTCCCTCTCTCTCTCTCTGTGACGTTCTGTTTATCTCTCTCTCTCTCTCTCTCTCTCTCTCTCTCTCTCTCTCTCTCTCCCTTTCTTTCTTCCTTTTCTCTCTTTCTCTCTCCCTCCCTCCCTCTCTTTCTGTCTGTGTGTCTGTCTCTCCCTCTCTCTCTCTCTCTCTCTCTCTCTCTCTCTCTCTCTCTCTGTCTCTCTCTCTCTTGTAGCTAGCTCTTGCGACTGTAAACTTTAGACAGAAGTTCGAAACAACACTGGCGTTTGAGAAATTCAGGATTTCATCTCGTTGACAGACAGTGCAGCCTGCGTTATGGCGAATTTCTTATTGAAAATTCTGTGCTATTTTGAGCCTCCTCACTTCGACAGATCACCATATATTGTGTTCAATAGACAAGCCTCTTGTTTCTGAGTTTGGTCTTTTTTATCTAGATTCTTCGATCCAGGTCTCAACGGTTACTTGAAGATTACAGTCCGTATAAAACCCAGATCGAAGTTATAACCCTGTCTCGGTATTTAATTTGGTACGTCGAGAGATTTCTCTATTTAGACAAGCGGGTGCTATGGAAAGTCGGAGCAGGCAAACGAACAAAAGAGACAGAGGAAATACTCTCCAATATTGACTCGAAGCTTCTCACTATGGGCAAGGCAACATGCTGTCATCTCTCTACCAGCAGCTGTTCGATATTGCAAACATATCGCGAGCGGGAAATTAAGTCTCTAAATTGTGTTTGAGATCTCTCAAACCGGCAATCGTTAGACCGATAGGTGTGTAGTTGTAATGATCGTAATAACACGGTCTTGTCTTGTTGATCCAGTTGAATGGGTAGTTCTGACTTCCCAGTCCACCCCTAACGGCGGTCGCGGGGATAGGTGGGATACGAAGTCGAACTTTATTTTAACCGTGCCACGACTTGCTCTCTCTCTCACTCTCTCTTTCTCTCTCTCTCTCTCTCTCTCTCTCTCTCTCTCTCTCTCTCTCTCTCTCTCTCTCTCTCTCTCTCTCTCTCTCTCTCTCCCTCTCTCTCTTTCACTCTCTCTCTCGTTCATTCTCTCTCTCTCTTTCTCCAATTCCGCCCTTTGCTCTCGTCTTGCCAACAACGGTTACCATCTTATGAAGCTGGAGAGATCTGCGAGTCACGCCCATAAAACCACATTATAAGACTAGCTAGTACATGCAATGAGATAGACTCCTCCATTCAACCCATACAGCGTTCTCTAGGTCTCGGTGAGCCCCCATTGATCGGAGGATTAGAAATGCTGGTGGCATAACGATAGCGCGCTCGTTTTTAGGTCTGCAACAGAGAATATGGTTTATTCAGTCATGACATTTCCCCTAGATCTCTCTCTCTCTCTCTCTCTCTCTCTCTCTCTCTCTCTCTCTCTCTCTCTCTCTCTCTCTCTCTCTCTCTCTGGTCTGTTGGGAGTTTATTCCAGTCTTCGGTGCTATCGAACTGCCAAAGTTTATCCCAATGGATGGCTTTAGCGCTCCGCTGCCGCTTTGCAATGTCTAGCGGGGAATAGTATTTGATATGCTGGGAACTATCTGAGACCATTCCTAATGATTCCATGCCCCAACCCCACCAGTAGTACCATTTGAAGCTCGGCATGCGCTTATTCGAAGTTCAGCTCAACTTTACTTCTTTAGTGTATTGTATAGGAAAACAATCTTCCGTCTCTGAGTATTTTTCTCTCTTCTCTTCTCCCGTAGACAGCTGCATACAACGCCTCCATCCTAACGTCGCATTGCCCAACAGGTCCTTCACACGTCCATAAAGATCTAGAGCTCATAATCGTGGAGGAGCAAAATTTTACATATTTTTTTCTTTGATTAGAGACGCCGTGGTACTGGTAGAAGGATCATTACGCCGATTGTGGTTAAACTGCAGCCACAGCAAGGCTAAGCAATACAGGTAGCGCCGGTTGGGAAGGATTCAAACGTGTGAATTACCGTTTGTTAGTGGCCTGGAAACGGTTGGATTCAAATCTTATTTCGCTTTATAATAATTATCAGAAGACTCTAGTTTGGACTTTGCGCCTTCCGCTTTTTTCAGGTTTTCTTAATTTGCGTTTTTTTTTACTTTGTTTCTCCGGAGGCAAAAGATCTTGTTGTGTGCTACTGCCGCCCCATCCTCCTCCTCCTCCTCCTCCTCCCTCTCTCTCTCTCTCTCTCTCTCTCTCTCTCTCTCTCTCTCTCTCTCTCTCTCTCTCTTTCTCTCTCTCTCTCTCTCTCTCTCTCTCTCTCTCTCTCTCTCTCTCTCTCTCTCTCTCTCTCTCTCTCTCTCTCTCTCTCTCTCTCTCTCTCTCTCTCTCTCTCTCTCTCTCTCTCTCTCTCTCTCTCTCTCTCTCTCTCTCTCTCTCTCTCTCGCTCGCTCTCTGTTACTTGTTCACTGTTTTGAAAAATTCAGAAATGCAAATTTCCCACTGAAGCTTTCTTTCACCCATTGCCTCTATCCCTGTGCCTTTGTTTCCTTCCAAATGTCTGGTGAACACCGATATTTAATGAAATCACCACCTGCTGTACCTTTGTATAGATTAGAAGTATCATGCTTCGCACCCAACAGTTCTCTACGTGTTTTCCAGGTGTACTGTTGGGAGAGTGACATTTTGAAGTTCTCTGCTAGGTCAACGTGAAATACGCAGCTTGACGTGCCATAATACACAAATGCATAATTACGTATACTTGATATTCTTTGTATCAATTTCACCACCAGAGATACAAATCGAGCATGTACATTGACAAGCCTGGTATTGACATAGAAAATGCCGTTGTTGAGTCATTTGCAAATTATGCTCACTTGTTATCTTGAAACTAATTGCTTGTCTAGCTGTCTACCCCCTCAATTCTATTTAGATCGTAACAATGACTCATTTTACACTGCACACTTGAAAGTTGAAGATAATTATTTTGAGGACATGAGTGTCTTGTTCAATATTCCTGCTGAGCGCACAGTTATAATGTGGTCTCAGATGGTCCCATTTCCAGCTGAACCCTCTCGTGTCCTGGGCTGGGCCACCATAATTATTTCACAACAGTGAGGTTTATCACACGTCACAAATTGTATCGCTCTTTTCACGATCTGCTGCAGAAACCATCCAGATCTAACCAGTAGAGCGCCGAGTCGACAACATCACAGACGGATGATTGTAGCCCCTTTGACTGGGACGCTTCCAGTGACGTGGCGTGAAGGCTTTGTCTCACGGGTCTGAAAAGTGAACGCTTCACACCCGCATAGTTTACCAGTGAGTGCGACACAGCCCCGCGACAGGCACACGTGTGGAACGAGCGAAAAATTTTATTTCAAGTAAGAGTCTTACAATTAGAGAGAGGTGACAGAATTTTTTTTGTTTGTGTGTGTGTCTGTGGGGGGGGGGGCAGTGTTACAGCCGGATTAATTTTTAGGGTCAAAGTGTATGTGTATTAGAAAGTTGAGTGCGTGTTCTATGTTGCCTTTGAAGGTGGCATCATAATACTTATTTTGTGCGACAGCTTCATCGGCCCACATCCATTATTTTGACCTCTTGAGTGCCGAATGTTCAGGCCGACCTGTTGACCTCGCCTGGCAGGCTAAAGTGCATCGCGTTCCATACTGGCCGGTGCTCAGTTATCTTTGATGGAATCCACAAGGACACTATAGCGCTTATTCATATATGACAAAATATTGTTCGTCTCTTTATGAGTTCTAACACGGAACGATGATCTGAAATACCACATTTATTGGATTTCTTCTGATCTACGCAGAGTTCGGGAATGAAACATTTTCCAAATAAGCGTATTATATTACCATACCGCATGCTGTTGATCTTGTAACTGCTGTTGGTTTCCAAGGTCAATGTGTCTTTAGCCATTTGCTCATGTCCTAATTTGTGAAGGCAAAATCAGATCTCATTTTGTGTAACCTCCAGTTTTTGAAGTCGCGCGGAGTGCGCGACCTTGACGTACCAGTTGTACAGTATAAATTATAGACTTTCAACTGTTGCTGAGCATTAGAAAGCTAGACGGTGTGTGGGTGTTGCTGTGAAGCTCCGCTAGCTTCAGTCATGGTCTACGGGCCGCTACATCGTCAGCTTCAGTCATGGTCTACGGGCCGCTACCTCGTCAGCTTCAGTCATGGTCTACGGGCAGCTACCTCGTCAGCTTCAGTCATGGTCTACGGGCCGCTACCTCGTCAGCTTCAGTCATGATCTACGGGCCGCTACCTCGTCAGCTTCAGTCATGGTCTACGGGCCGCTACATCGTCAGCTTCAGTCATGGTCTGCGGGCCGCTACCTCGTCAGCTTCAGTCATGGTCTGCGGGCCGCTACCTCGTCAGCTTCAGTCATGGTCTACGGGCCGCTACCTCGTCAGCTTCAGTCATGGTTTACGGGCCGCTACATCGTCAGCTTCAGTCATGGTCTGCGGGCCGCTACATCGTCAGCTTCAGTCATGGTCTACGGGCCGCTACCTCGTCAGCTTCAGTCATGGTCTACGGGCCGCTACCTCGTCAGCTTCAGTCATGGTCTACGGGCCGCTACATCGTCAGCTTCAGTCATGGTCTACGGGCCGCTACCTCGTCAGCTTCAGTCATGGTCTACGGGCCGCTACATCGTCAGCTTCAGTCATGGTCTACGGGCCGCTACCTCGTCAGCTTCAGTCATGGTCTACGGGCCGCTACATCGTCAGCTTCAGTCATGGTCTACGGGCCGCTTCCTCGTCAGCTTCAGTCATGGTCTGCGGGCCGCTACCTCGTCAGCTTCAGTCATGGTCTGCGGGCCGCTACCTCGTCAGCTTCAGTCATGGTCTGCGGGCCGCTACCTCGTCAGCTTCAGTCATGGTCTACGGGCCGCTACCTCGTCAGCTGTTCACCGAGCCTTCATGCAACAGTTTCGACCTGGATGGCTGGCACCAGTCACTAGTAGCAGACTAGTATCTGGGCCAGTTGTAACCTGTGACCTGCGTGACCTTGTGCAGTGAGCGGGATGATTCACGGCTTGCCGTGGACAGACGAGGGGCTGTGGGTGACTGCGCGCTGTACAGCCAGCCACTCCGTGCCCTCTGTGTGTGTGTGTGTGTGTGTGTGTGTGTGAGGCCAGACTGGGGCTCTCAGGCCCACACGATAAGGACTGGGAGTCGGCGGCGGGGGCGGTGCGAGTTGGTCTCACTGTCTCACGTCAGGGCGGGCCAGGGCCGGCTTGCGGCAGTCGCTGTGAGCCAGTGAGCCGCGCACTCACCCTTGCCGGCTGCCCTCGCCTCTTCCTTGCTATTAGAGAGAATAGTCGGCTGAGAGGCAACAACACTGAACAGTTTTATTAATTACGGTGTGCGCTTAATGAATCGGTTCATCTTTCCTCAACTTTTCAAACTTTTAAAGAAAACGTGGTTTCTGCGCTACTTATCTCCTCCCTAAAGCCTAAAGCTTTTTTAAAAGTATTAAACTGATCTGTGCTTTAGTTTCTCCTAATCATGCTTGTAGTGTCTCCTTACACCCACTAACTTTACAGCTTTATCGTTGCTTTTGAAATTTCCATAGCTCTTTACAGTGCTCTACCTTTAGCACCATGCGAAAATTGAATAGAGTAATACGGTACTCTGGTGAATATCGCATAACTTGTGATGTCTGCTAGCCGACCGCGTCAATCGTAACCCCGGACAAGTCACAAGACTTACAGTGATACTCACCCAAACTTTAAGGTGGGCGAGAGGTAACTTTCACTGGAAACTTTCACTGGAAAGTGAGAAATCTTCTCTCTGTAAATACCATATGTAACTAAGAACATTAGTATTGATGACATCACGTCCCCTTAATAACGCTTAGTTATCAGCTCTTAACTAAGTGCCCGACAGGGGGCTCAGATTTAATATGCGGCACGGCGTGAGAGCCCATCAATGTGAACGGGCGATATCAAACAAAACATTAATCTCACCACGGTCCCTGGTTAACAGGAAAAAAATACTCTGTCCTTTCTAGGTGTGCGCCGTGGGCCATGCTGTGTGATTCACATCAAACCACTTGATGCTAAAGCCGACGTGGATCGCGGCTGAGACCCAATACCATGATTTTTCTGCTCATTAGAAACGATCGTTCCCAAGTCTAATACATGTGTATACTCTTATGTTTTGCATTTATTTTTTTCACAGTAGTGACTAGTTGGACAACAAGCAAACAAAAATGAGATATAAGTAAGAAAGTCTGTCTCTTCTCAGCCCATTTTAATTTCGAAGAATTGCTGTCTGTGAGCAAGACTTGACCGAACAGGAAGAAACGAGGCTGGCTTCGTTCAGAGTTGAAGCGACTATGTTTCCGAGACCGGGTATCGGGAGGATTGGACGTAAAGCTCAGGCCCGGGACCACTTGAACTTCTCCCTCTGGCCTTGACCTCACCTGACAGGTAGAGGAGCACTATGTACCCCATACACTGGCCATGCTCACGCAGACAGTAATCAGTAACGTGGGACATACAAACCCTGCTGGTGCATCGATCTTCTTACAGGTTAACAGGTTGGCAGGCGCGTCGAGAGAGAGAGAGAGAGAGAGAGAGAGAGAGAGAGAGAGAGAGAGAGGGTGGGGGAGGGAGACAGAGAGAGATAGAGGGAGCGATACAGAGAGAGGTACAGAGAGAGAGAGGGGTAGAGAGAGAGAGTATATGTATTATTCCGTCTACTGTAAAAGGCTAGCACAATCTTTTTCAGGGTAGTTACCTGTTGCGTACATGTATAGCACGAGCCGTATCTCTGCAGAGATATACTACTGCTTGGGCTCATACTCTTGTCTCGGATGGTAACTTTTGACTTATCTATTACTTCTGTACTTTAAAATTATCATCAGCGGGGAAAAAAATCAAGAAAACAGACAAGTAATTAAAATAGATGAATAAACAAATATGTTATTTGACTAACAGTCTAAAACAATAGCAAGAAATATTTGGACAGGCCGGGTAACCATTATTGCGATGGGAACTATCTCAACGCATAGAACAAAAAAAAAAAAAGCCATATATAACAATGTCAACCGAAATACCGAGTATATTAGCTGAAAATCGAAATTGATAAGAGACCGAAAAAGAAGAAGTACTAGCATTACTGTTAAAGCAACATTTACACCGTAAAGAGTCATCTGTTCATGTAGCTACGCAGGAATCGGTGTAACTCGAAGCTAACGCTTATACACAACTTTCAGCCTTTTTCGGAGACTTCCGTTATTTCCAGAGCTGCTGCGATAAAAACGGTAACAGCACAGTCACACCAAGAGGAGCTTTGTCCGGGCAGGCATATTAGAATTAAAAAGACTCGATTCCATTTCTAAACAGTAATCCTTTATCTACTGTGTGGGATAAATCTTAATGGCTGACTTGACAGCGCACAAGTCCTGTCCGAGCTACCTCTTCTTTTATTATTTATTTACTTCTGTATATTTTTCACCCGATTAGATTGACGTTTTTATTTTATCTCGTACTGTAGAATATGATAACTATACGAGGGCAGGCTGATAATTAAGTTCCGTTTAATCATAACTTTTTAATTTTTCACAGCATATACATAAACAATACGTCAAACGAAAGCTTAATATCTCAGCTACATACTTAGCACTCTATTTTTCGATGTAGTCACCGTCGCGATCAACACACCGCCTCCAACGTTTCACTAGTTGGCTCACGCCGTCAGCGAAGAATTCAGACGGCTGTCCACGGCACCATCTGCAAACATCTGCGATAACTTCCTCATCATTGTCATAGTGATGGCCCTTCAGGTACTTCTTGAGTTGGGGAAACAAATAATAGTCAGAGGGGGCAAGATCGGGGCTGTATGCAGGGTGAGGTAGGGTCGTAAGTTCCAGCTGCCTTAAGGCGTCCTGAGTTTGGCGACTGGTGTGCGGGCACGCATTGTCGTGTTGCAGGATTGAGTCCTTATCACGCCGAATACGTCTGAGTCGGAGTTTGAGAGCTCGGAGTGTTGAAATATATCGCTCAGAGTTCACAGTTTGCCCTTGCTCCAGAAATTCCATTTGGACCACTCCCTCCATGTCCCAGAAAACGGTGAACAAGACCTTTCTTGCAGAGGCAACAACCTTGAACTTCCTTGGACTTGGAGAAGTTTTGTGCCTATACTCCATCGATTGGGCTTTACATTCTGGATCGTAGTGGTGGACCCAGGATTCGTCTCCAGTCACAATGCGTTGTAGAAATGCTTCTCCTTCTGCATTGTAACGCTCTAAGAGTTGAGTACACATGTCCTTTCTCTGCGCTTTCATCTCTACAGTGAGCTGTCTTGGGACCCAACGGGCAGAGACTTTTCGGTAACCCAGTACAGTTGTGGCGATATGGTGCACTCGTTCTTTCGAAATGCCTACTTCATCTGCAATTTCCTTTTGTTTGACCCTTCGATTAGCTCTAATCATGCAGTCAACTTTCTCTCGATGAGCCGTGTCCGATGCGGAAAGGGGCCTACCCGAACGCTTTCGATCACGCAGAATTGTCTCTCTGGGGTCTTCCCCTTTAAAAATTCTCACCCATTTGCGAACTGCACAGTCTGAAATGCACATTTCACCATAAACTGTCTTCATTCTTGCATGAATGTTTGCAGCAGAACATCCCTCAGCTGCCAAAAACTCGATAACAGAGCGCTGTTTGATGAGAAGGTCATTGGAAGTCGCCATTGTCTCATAAACATGGCTACCACATCATGTGTTGCGCGTCACTGCATTATGAGCACGAATGACGTCACACAAACTTGTTGTTATAGTTAAGTCTAGAAAAATGGTTCGAGAGTATATGTATGAAATTTTAGGTCGATGTGACGAAAATTGACCTAGTTATTAGCAAACGGAACTTAATTATCAGCCTGCCCTCGTATTAATCCAGAAGCTAGATTACGCTCTAGATCTTCAAAATTTAACATTATGCATTATGGAGGTAAAAAGGAGGCAAAATATTTGTCTTTGATGGGCAAAAGTTGTTGCGTGTATCTGGCCATCGGTCGCTTTGTATCGCGAGAGATATGTGAGTAATTGTTAGTTACAATCCGCTCACAACAGGATGATATCAGGCCCTGTTTTAGTGCACCAAACGATGAACCAACCAACAGGCAAGATAAGAGATAACAAGATGGACCTCGTAATCACAAAATAACAGCACCCACGAGATAGGTAAGAAATCTGCATCGTCAGGCAGGATATGGTGACAAGGCGGGACTCGATTCTCTTCACTGACTGATTCAAGGGACTTGATTTGAAATCTTTCTCCTTCAGGCCGCGGAGGGATGACAAGAAGGCGCCCAGATTCATCCCACCGACCGCTCACACACTATCGATTAAAAAGAAATCGAAAACAATATGAAAGAGACAAAATAATGTGTGCTAGGATCCCGAAAGACACGTTCAGTACTTGTCTTCAGTTTCATTTTCGCTATAGGATCATCAAAACACGAAATGTCTGGTACTGATTGGTCTAGTCATCCCATTTCCTCTACCTCTAGTTGGGCTAGCCATCGTATATCCGCAACCTTTAGCTGGTCTAGTCATCCCATTTCCTCTACCTCTAGTTGGGCTAGCCATCGTATATCCGCAACCTTTAGCTGGTCTAGTCATCCCATTTCCTCTACCTCTAGTTGGGCTAGCCATCGTATATCCGCAACCTTTAGCTGGTCTAGTCATCCCATTTCCTCTACCTCTAGTTGGGCTAGCCATCGTATATCCGCAACCTTTAGCTGGTCTAGTCATCCCATTTCCTCTACCTCTAGTTGGGCTAGCCATCGTATATCCGCAACCTTTAGCTGGTCTAGTCATCCCATTTCCTCTACCTCTAGTTGGGCTAGCCATCGTATATCCGCAACCTTTAGCTGGTCTAGTCATCCCATTTCCTCTACCTCTAGTTGGGCTAGCCATCGTATATCCGCAACCTTTAGCTGGTCTAGTCATCCCATTTCCTCTACCTCTAGTTGGGCTAGCCATCGTATATCCGCAACCTTTAGCTGGTCTAGTCATCCCATTTCCTCTACCTCTAGTTGGGCTAGCCATCGTATATCCGCAACCTTTAGCTGGTCTAGTCATCCCATTTCCTCTACCTCTAGTTGGGCTAGCCATCGTATATCCGCAACCTTTAGCTGGTCTAGTCATCCCATTTCCTCTACCTCTAGTTGGGCTAGCCATCGTATATCCGCAACCTTTAGCTGGTCTAGTCATCCCATTTCCTCTACCTCTAGTTGGGCTAGCCATCGTATATCCGCAACCTTTAGCTGGTCTAGTCATCCCATTTCCTCTACCTCTAGTTGGGCTAGCCATCGTATATCCGCAACCTTTAGCTGGTCTAGTCATCCCATTTCCTCTACCTCTAGTTGGGCTAGCCATCGTATATCCGCAACCTTTAGCTGGTCTAGTCATCCCATTTCCTCTACCTCTAGTTGGGCTAGCCATCGTATATCCGCAACCTTTAGCTGGTCTAGTCATCCCATTTCCTCTACCTCTAGTTGGGCTAGCCATCGTATATCCGCAACCTTTAGCTGGTCTAGTCATCCCATTTCCTCTACCTCTAGTTGGGCTAGCCATCGTATATCCGCAACCTTTAGCTGGTCTAGTCATCCCATTTCCTCTACCTCTAGTTGGGCTAGCCATCGTATATCCGCAACCTTTAGCTGGTCTAGTCATCCCATTTCCTCTACCTCTAGTTGGGCTAGCCATCGTATATCCGCAACCTTTAGCTGGTCTAGTCATCCCATTTCTCTCTACCTCTAGTTGGGCTAGCCATCGTATATCCGCAACCTTTAGCTGGTCTAGTCATCCCATTCCCTCTACCTCTAGTTGGGCTA
>JAWDGP010007763.1:0-2500 GCA_033675545.1 Elysia crispata | reverse complement strand
ACCTATTTCTTTGCTTTCTTCTTCTTCTTCTTCTTCTTCTTCTTCTTCTTCTTCTTCTTCTTCTTCTTCTTCTTCTTCTTCTTCTTCTTCTTCTTCTTCTTCTTCTTTCGTCTTCTTCTCTTCATCTTCGTCTCTTCTTTTTCTTCGTCTTCTTCTTTTTCTCTTTCTCTTTTTCCAACCTCCTCCTCCTCCTCTTTCTACTTCCTCTTCTCATCCTTGAAACTTATACTATTGCGACTGAGTTTTTGAGATTTATATCAAATTAAGTCCTATTTCGGAAACATCAAAGGTCAATACTATTTGCTGCATTGGCAAGAAGCTCAGAACTATGGAGGCACTCAGTGCTTACCAGCCCTTGGCTTACTAAATACTTCCCGCTTGACGCGACCTGAACTGTTATGATTGTGCGAAGAGATTGTCTGGCCAACTCTTCGGGTTGATTATCAATATCTCGATTGCACTGTTCGGACTGTCGTTACAACCATAATCAGCTTGACAAAGTGTTAGTCAATCAGATAAAACAAAAGAAGATGCATCGAATCTCCACGAATCGGATGTCGCCATTTTCTTATTGAACATCTACAACCACGCATTTCGCAGTAATCCACAGGAGTTTTAATTGGTTGAAGCTATCACGGGCCAGACGAGAGGCTGGATTTTCTTAACATATTTTAAAATACATCATAATCACAATCAGTCTGAAAAAACGTAAATCGAATAGAAAAAAAAAGATTGATGCATGTAATGCAAAACAATGAATCGGGTGTCGCCGTTCTCTGATTGAATATTTAAAACAAAGCATTGTGCAATAATCTTCTGTGTTGAAACTGCCACGTGTCTTAGGAGATGCTGAATTTTCAAAACTCATTTTAAAATACTGAGAAAACAATGGGAAAATTTGTTTGTTCCAAAAAAAAAAAAAAAAAACGCTCCTTGTCCAAACATAAAATTTCCGCCATTCAGCCCATCTGGACCGTTTACAAGGTCCACTAGGTCCTCTTTTAAAATTTTTATGTTTTTTTTTTTGTTTTTTTTTTAACTTATTCATTATTGAGTTGTTATTTTTAGATTCAATTGGCTTAATTTATTCGTTATGTTTGGTTTTGTTTTTAGATGTAACGTCATTTTAGAGCTGTACGGCGAGTTAAAGTAAGAGAAATCACTGCCGTCCACATCGATGCAAACTCGAAGGTTCAGGGGCAGCGTACGTAGTGTTTTGTCCCAAGATACATAAGGTTTCATTATCTACTATCGAACTTTGACCCACACCTTCAACATTGCATCAGTTCCCTTCCTACTTTTTTCTTTTTAGTTTTTAAATGTTAGGCGTGTGTGAAAGCGTAAGCCATGATATCGCTTCGAGTTGATGAGTGGAAGGGCTATTCCAGCAAATAGTGAACCCACTCTAAAAGAGAAGAAAGAACTGGCCCGCTTGGCAATCTTTGAGCTTACCAAATCTTGCTGATTTTAGTGAAACTGTACAAAGATCATTGCTCGACAGTCAAAGGGCTATTCCAGCAAATAGTGAACCCACTCTAAAAGAGAAGAAAGAACTGGCCCGCTTGGCAATCTTTGAGCTTACCAAATCTTGCTGATTTTGTTGATGAGTGGAAGGGCTATTCCAGCAAATAGTGAACCCACTCTAAAAGAGAAGAAAGAACTGGCCCGCTTGGCAATCTTTGAGCTTACCAAATCTTGCTGATTTTAGTGAAACTGTACAAAGATCATTGCTCGACAGTCAAAGGAATGAAGATATGTCGGAACAAAAACTTAGAAGAAAACAAAAATCTAACTACCCAGCTTATTCTGCAGTTTCCAAAGATATTGAATGATGCTTCTAACGCTAAATATCAAGCCATAGGTCCATGTGCATGTATGGTCTGGTGCTCTGTCTTGCGGGAACCGATAGTCGTACATACACCATCCCGAGCGCTGGAGAGGATCTTTACTTACCTCAAAAACGATTAAACTTTTCTTCTTGAATAGTATCGACTGAAAGATAAATTAAGTATTATTATAGCGAAAGGTGATATCGAGGTGAACAAGTCATGAAGTTTGATACATATATGTTTGTTACCGTCTTGTTTCAGTTTGTGGAAACCCTCTCCAGGACTCGACGGGATCTCACCAAGCGGGCCTCCCACGGGTCAGAATGTGGCAGTTCTAGCACTGACTGCTGCAGGAGCTGCTCCACACAACACTTGGTAAGCTCAACTTTATTGTTGCCACCTCATTGTACTTGGAACTTGTCCCAGATTGACGGGAATTTTGCGATCATAAGAATTTAGGACTCTAGTTGATCTTTGTGTTTCACTCATTGTTTTTTTTTTTGTTGGTCAAAACTTTCGTTGTAAAGAAATGCGTCACGCTAACAGTAGTGTGGGCAAGAGAACGAGCCACGGGGGCGTCTTATGTGGACGTACATGATGTATTTACTGGCTGAAACTTTTCCTGGGTCTGCTGTGGGAAACATCCATTCAAGCAATCAGTAGTTGCTTTT
>JAWDGP010007761.1:0-18419 GCA_033675545.1 Elysia crispata | reverse complement strand
AAAAGAGTTCATGCGCTTACTGAGTGATTAAATCGTGGGACTATTTCTTTCTATTCTTCTTGGTTCTCTTCTTTCACTCTAGCTCTCTTTCTGTATCTCTATCTATCTTCCTCTCTCTCGCTCTAATTCTTTCTCTCTAACTCTCTCACTCTATCTATCTATCTATCTATCTATCTATCTATCTATCTATCTATCTATCTATCTATCTATCTATCTATCTATCTATCTATCTATCTATCTATCCATCTATCTATCTCTCACTGTCTTTAAGTCTGTATATAACTTAAACTATCTCAATTCCTGTACGTCTTTACCTCTTTTTATTTTTGAATTAATATCCATTCCACGTTCTCTCTTTCTATATATATATATATATATATATATATATATATATATATATATATATATATATATATCGCTCTCTCTCACTTTCCCTCTCTATCTCTCCCCTTCTCTCTACTTTTCACCTCTTCTCTCATTTTGGATTTTTAAAATACCTTTTTGTTCGTTTCTAAATCAATATATTACTGAGTCTTTTATTGTAATTGTGTTTCGCTCTTTCTGCAATCTGATTCTAGTTCTTCCTCTTTCATTTTGTCTCTCTTTGTGTGTGTGTGTGTGTGTGTGTGTGTGTGTCTCTCTCTCTCTCTCTCTCTCTCTCTCTCTCTCTCTCTCTCTCTCTCTCTCTCTCTTTTCTTTGTCTCCCTCGTGTCATTTTTTTGACCATTTTTTAATAAGTACTCTAAAAGATATGTCCATGTTACTCGTACTTTATTACTCCCTCTGTCTTTCGTAATGGTGTGTCACTATTTCTTTCTTGTCTTCCTGAATCTTCCTCTTCCGCGCTATCTCTTCTTCTGTCTCCCTCATTTCTCTCTCATTCTCTTAATCCCATCTCTCTTTCGGTCTATTTGGAGGCCAGTTTTTCTCGGCAACCTTTCATTTTGAGCATCTCTGATGTAGTTACAAATTTTACTGTGTTGTATGCCTTTCGAACATCGGCTTTAGATTAGTATTATCATCGCTGCTCTTTTATTTAATGTTTTTTCAGCCTACATATTGTGTTTTAGTCTCACTGGCTGTGTCTCTAGTATTTCTGTTTGCAACATGTGGGTGCTTTCGAAGGAATGACGGAATTGTGGGGACAGGATATGGGTGTGGGTGAGCCCAAAGAAACGATTTTTAAACTTTTAATACCCACCACCGCCCAAATAGCTACATCTGTGATACAGAATACGAATGACTTTAAACGAACAGTTTATTGTCTTTGTATAAAATCATGATTGAGATCGTTATATTAAATTTGTATCTTAGTTTTTCTACTTGGTTTAAAAGATTTATGTGCGTTTTTTAACTCGGTTATTTAGTTTAATACAATTTGCGACACAGGCATACAAAAAAGACACATTTTGTATGTTTTTTCTTTTCTTAATTTTTATACATGAGTTGTCGTTAATTTTGCATTTCAGCAGTTACTTTCCTCTATACGTAAGGCCGATCTAGATTGCTTCACGTATTTAAAAGAGTTCATGCGCTTACTGAGTGATTAAATCGTGAGACTATTTCTTTCTATTCTTCTTGGCTCTCTTCTTTCACTCTAGCTCTCTTTCTGCATCTCTATCTCTCTTCCTCTCTCGCGCTATTTCTTTCTAACTCTCTCTCTCCCCTTATCTCTTATTGTCTTTAAGTCTATATAACTCACACTGTCTCGATTCCTGTGCGTCCTTACTTCTTTTATATTTTTTTTTCGTTTCGAATTAATTTTCTTTCAAAAGGCATTTACAATATGAGCTCTGATTGAGATTGAACGTGCAAGCTTCAGACCACAAATCTAAAAGCCACCATACATACCGTGGTTGTGCGAGACGCAAGTCAGATTTCAGGAGTCCAGCGCTGAGCTACTGAGTGTGAGGGAAAACCGCATGAAAAACCTGGGTATAGAGGGCGTGTGTGGTGTGTAAAAACACAGCGCAGAATGCCTTGCACACATATCTTGATCAACGCCTAGCATCCCCTCTGAGTGTATTGTGGGTCTAAGAACCTGATCATTGTACTATGGCTACTCTCTTTATCTCGATAACTTTATAAACCAGTGAGGCGATAAAAAAAACCCAAACAAACGAGAAAGTTTTGAATTTGAACATTTATTTCATTCTTTTTCTTGATATAACAATATGATTGCATGGATAGGAATGTGTTGCAAAACATTTGTAACAAGTTGCCATGAAGCATAGGCACATTTCATAATAAAAAAAACAGAATAAATATGGAGATAGATATAAATAGTACATGGATAAATGATCTTTACAAGACAAACCATCTATTCTTAGTAAGAAAAAGCATCAAAAATATCAGTTCATTTCACAGCAGTTTCTTATCTTGAGCATCACAGAGTATGAAACAAAAACGCTGAATTAAAAAAAAAAATAAAAAAACGTATGGACGCAGCATGTAAAAAGTGCAGTAAATAGAATATACAAAACTTTTTCTCATTGCTCCCAAATTTGATTATGATCCCAAACCATTAGTTTAAGATGAGAAACACATAGCAATAAATTATATTAAACTATAATAAATCAGATTGCAAATTGTTAATTTGTTAAAAGAACAAAAAAAAAAAATATAGCCATCCTAGAATGATACATACAAAAAATATCTTTCTATTTTTTAAACCTTCTTAAAGCAAGAAAACTGTTTTTCAACAGGATCTCACAAGTGTATGATTAAAATGCTCGTAAAAAATACACTTGTGAAAGATTTGTTTTGAAACTTTCCTTTTATCCCACGATAGAAAAATCTGCCTGTGGTTTTAGAAAAGAACACATAGCCTCCTTGTATTTAAAAATGGCTGTCATCATCAAATACCTTGTCTCATCTTGAAAGGAAGGAAATGCAAATCTATGCTATTGGCTACTGAGACCACCTCTGAAATAATTCTTTCCCTAATAAACTGTGACATAACAATTAAGTTTATCAACAAAAATAGTTTCATTGCATTGAAACATATTACAATTTACAACTCAAAAACTTAATATTGCATTACATTTCAAGATTATTAGCTTGATATCATGATAACCATTTATAATATCAAACAAAAAGGAAAGATACAAATCAAGTCACTCTATTTCTGCCATTTGGTTGTCCCCTTGAGCTAGCTGTCTCTCTCTCTCTCTCTCTCTCTCCTCTTTCATTCTTCTTCTTGTTCAGCCATTTGTTAGATTTCATAACTCCTTCCTGCAACCCTTGCACACACACACACACACACTCTCTCTCTCTCTCTCTCTCTCTCTCTCTCTCTCTCTCTCTCTCTCTCTCTCTCTCTCTCTCTCTCTCTCTCTCTCTCTCTCTCTCTCTCTCTCTCTCTCTCTCTCTCTCTCTCTCTCTCTCTCTCTCTCTCTCTCTCTCTCTCTCTCTCTCTCTCTCTCTCTCTCTCCATCTCAATTTATGTGCTACATACTCACTCTAATTTATTTTTTAAGTTAAGCATCATCTCAGCCAATCACATAAACTAGAAACAGCATTTTTATTTTTTAAGAACAATATCTATGATTCACCACAAGTATTTAAAATCTCAGCTGCTGAACACATCTAACAATATGCCAAAAAACACAAATTTCTAGTATGCACTTTAATAAGCAAAACAATAATCCATTTACAACCAACAAGTCTCAGAAAAGTAGGGTGACGAAAAAGCAGACCTTACAGCACAACATGTGTTCTTAACAAACAGGAATAAACCTTGCAAAGATTTGATCTTGAACAATATTTTCCAATAAGTTATATGACTGATTAAAATAAGGTCATATGATGCGATGGCAAGATGCAATGTGGTTATGAATAAATAATCTACACGACAGCCCAATAATAAAGACATAAAATGTACATAGAACATAATTATATCCTAAAAATGGCAATAAGCTGCATCCATTACACAGGTGAGCCCATGAGATGATTCAAAACATCATGTACATATGTCTTATTCCTGAGTTTCGACAAAACCCACGTTGTCTACGAACAAGAAATTCAATGCTTCAATTCTGAGACAATTTCAACATGAAGAGTTGTAATTTTTCATGCTATACAGCTTGGTTTTTTTTTCAACTTCACAAAAATGAAATATTGTGTAGTATACCTTGGATAGAACATCAGAAACTTAATTTGAAGACATGTTTGATACACATCCAAACACAAAACTCACAAGCTCTTTTCGCCTCATGCAAATTGGAGGTAAAAAACAAATTAATTTATATCGGAAGCAGATGAAACAAAATTTTGTGAGCAATTGATGCACAGGCTTGAAATTGAAATGTATGGTAATAGGAGACCTAAAATATGTTGATATGATGAGAGAAGGCATAATGTGAGCCCATATATTATAGTTCCAGAACTTAAACCGATGAACAGTTCTAGAGAAACATGTTCACCATAATCATGTGTGACAAAATTTCATAAATATTGACTTTTGTTTACATTATATAATAATTTTGAAACAAAAATAAATGCAGACTTTGGTACATGATATTGACTTCGCTGTTTTCATTTATGGATCAATCAACATAAGTTTGCAAAAGAATATGGCTTATGAGAAACTATGATAATGAGAATTATGACAGCCATTGATATGGATACAAAACAACATTTTAGCAAACAAAAAAAGAGATAATTATGGTGATGGATAGTCAAAATCTCTTTTAAAATGATCAGTAGTGCGAATTACTATAATGTGCATAATTGATTATATTAAAGAAAAGGCAAATAACATTTGCCGCTCTAAACAATTCATATTATTTGAATAATAGCTTGTTGTGAGCAAAGCTCTGCCTTGAAAAGCAATTAAACAAGATTAAAAAGAGTTTTAATAGTTTGTGGAAAGAAAAACTTGATGCAAACTGTTCCAAAAAAAATTACTTCAAATGGCGTACAAATATAAATGCATTTTTAGGGATAAATTTGTATACAAGGGTCAAATAGTATAAGTGCTAAAAAGTGCATTTCGTTAAGCCTTGAAATGAAGACTTTTGTCAAACAGAATTAATTGGAAAATGTGCGGGTACAAGTTACTCTTATAAACATTTTGATTGTCTAAGCCTCTTGATGACTTAAGCAGTCAAGGCCATTGTCTGTATGATAGATTCTTATTTCATCACTCTAAAAATTCAAACAAACTGCAGGGTCTCTTTGGAATGAAAAACTGTGCAACTGATTTTTTTTCTACTTTATCATAAATCTTTTTCAGAGAATAATGCAAAAATATGTATCAGATTCAAAAGGTGATACTTTACGCAACTAAAGCTATATAGCTTTTGCTATCTGGCTATCAAACCACAAGCTCTGCACAGTTATGTTTGCATTTATTTTTCATATTTTCAAAAGATAATTAGCTGTAAGAAACTTTAAGGGTTAAATCATAGTAGTTTACAATTGTGGCTTTTTTGATACTTGACAACTTGCTTGAGGGCATTGGACAGCTCATCATTTCCACAGAGTATTTCAAGAGATGTATTCAAGCCTGCGCGTTTTAACCCCTTTGCCAAAGAAATGCAGTCAGTGCAGAGGAAACTGCGACATGTACAGGAATCTCTCAAAGTGTGCAAAGAACTATCCAGCCTGGTAGTCTGCTTTTCTCACAGCAGACTCAATGACACGCTTAAGGTAGTTTGGTATCTCTCACGCCATCGAATCTGGTCGTTTATTTCTTGGCTGTGAATAAAATCAAGTACACATTGAAAAGGTCATAAATAAGCTATCTCTTTATGGAAAAGAGTATTTTTAAAAAAAAGGGCAATTTTGATTTTTAAATATGCTTAGAAATAATTTTATGTAAATTGATACACAATAATAATATATAAGAGATTAAAAAAAAACACCTTTGACTCGTTAAAATAAAACTAAGGATGAAAATCTCTGAACCTAGAGGTCCTAAGTTGACTGACATATTATATGACTGCAATTAAAGCTTCCAAATCTGACAAGTTGAAATACTTACCGTATATGTTGGATGAGGTGAGGAGCTGAGATTAGGCCTTTGGATTTCAAACTGGAATTAAAACAATATGGCAAAAATTACATCCTGTGCTACATTGTGCAGATTGTGGTCGGTTACTTCAAACATGGATTATTGTACTATATGAAAATGAATAACAATATCATGATAGTGAAATGATCAAGGTTTCATGCTCTTTGAACAGCCTTCATAAATTTGAAAAAGACTACAAACAATTTTTTTTAAGGAATGCATAATAAAAAATGTAAATAGAAATTAGTGTTACTGATCTAACCTAACATTTATTGTTATTGACATCACATGTCTATGAAATTTGAAATTTCTATTACAATAATAATAATAAAGAACTCACACAGAACCTTTCTAATCTCATATGATGATATGTGAAAAACAAAACTGATTTAAAGCTCATCTAAATTTATTAGAGTACCTAAGAGCAACTAAAAGAATACTGTTTTAAATGAAAAATAGTGAAGACTCTATTCCACATTTTTAAAAACTCACATCTTTATGGGGCTCCAATAGTTTGAACATATATTCCCAGGAAAAGTTTGATGCAGGCCCAGCACCGTCTGTAGGAGCTGGAACAAAAGGGTAAAAAAATTAAAACGGTTGAAAAAAAAACTTTGTGAATGAAATTAAAATGAGAAGCGCATGGATCAGAAGAGTAAATAATGGGGTTTTTACAACCAAAAATTCCATGATAAAATTTTCCATTAACTTGATATCTTATACATGACTGGATCTGACAAAAGGTAGAAATGGAGGACTGAAAGCTGCTTACTTTATTGGAGTTTTAAAATAATTATAAAGAATATATGGAACAAAAATAACTTAAATAAAATCAATGTTAAATATATAAAAAGCATGTGAAACAAAGTGGTATTTAAGCAAAAAATTACTATATAAGTCTGCAGTTAAAGAGGCATATATCTGATAGCCAAGCTAAATGGGTTTTTATTGAAAATTTTTTCAGCTTCAAAATTAATGTATTAATATCGGTAGCAATACATTTTTCAAAGAAAGTATGTTGCTACAAATATATGGATATAAAATTAATTTCTCAACAGTTACGAAACAAATGTATTGATACTTTTGGAACCATGATGGAAAAACAGCAAGACAAAAGACTTTTCTCACTTCCGATATATTATTCATAGCTAGATTCTACCTTAGCAGTGATCAAAGTGCGTTTACCTCCCCTAGGTGACCTTGGAGTAATGGCCCCCAATCCTGTACCAGATGCTCCGTCTCTTGCACTTCTGCCACCTCTGTCTGTGCTGGCTCCAAAGTTATCGTACCAAGCCGAATCCTGCGGCAAGTGAAGGAAAACATTAAATGAATAAATAACTTATAGCACTGCTACAGATGCAACAATAAGGATGTCATAGTGACTAAAGGAAAAAAAAATGAAAAACAAATGATATCACATATTGTTGCAAACATAAAAATACTTTTGGGTGGTTTAAAAAAATTCATGTACTTATTTCTCTCATTTTAATTTTTCCTTTGAAATACTATTTCTCATCCCTTTTCCAATTTCGGACAAAACCTAGTAGTTAAAGATGTCAATACTTTACACTCTCAAAAAGAAAGGCATACTGTTGTGCATACCATGGGAATTGTAAAACTTAAGCTACTGCTACCTGTGAGATCAAACTAGTGATAAAGTTTAAACAGACTTTGGGAAAATTTATAAACTACAGCTCTTTTAAAGTTGAATATTAGATCTATGACTACTACATTTTGTTGACTGAACCAAGAACAATCATCCAACAGTTATTTCACATACAGCATCAAAATTTGTTGCTGTCATAAGATACCTTTCTCTGCTCCCTTCTCCCTCTTACAGAAAAGTGTGATTTGAGACATCATTTAAAAATATTCACTAAAACTTTGTTCAGTCCAAGCCAACCCCTGAGTTATCTCACCTGAAAGTCCAAACGGCCACCTCGCGTCTGCCTGCTTTTGAGAAGTTTACCCTCTCCAGAGCTCTCACTGGTACCAGCCTCACTGTAGGCATCAGGTGAGTACATTTGCATACGTGAAGGTGCACCCCATGATCCTTTAGTGGCCATTTGGGTGGCAAAAACACTGCGGAATGGCTCGTCTCTGCAGATTTATAATGGATTTTGATTAAATACTGATAACTTCAAACAATTTTTACATAAAAAGGATGTGTCCATGATGTTCATTAAAAAAATGAAAATATATATAGCTTTCTAATTTGAACTCAGTCTTAGAAAAGAAATATGTTCATTGATCATGACACTTTTTCCAACTATCGCAGCCATCATCAGTACCAAAACCCACAGTGGCATAATTGCAACCATAACCATCAGCGTCACCAAAAGCACCAATTTTATCATCAGTACCATTATCAACAGCATCATACAAACTTTTATCATCATCATCATCATTATCAGAGCTATTGTTAATCAGCTTTCAACTTGTCACTATGAACAATGTCATCATAATTATCAGTGATTTCAGCACCAGCGACATTCTTCATCATCAATATCGCAATCGTTATCCATTTTCTGTTTGTCATTATCAACACTGCCACCATGATCTTCATCCCCATAGTTACCACGCACATCACTATCACTGTTAACATTACAAATTGGAGTATTGAATCTCATTAATTCCAATTTCTCTGTACCAATGTATTATGTGAACAATGCCTCTCAGGGTGTTAAATCTCAAGTATTCTAATCTTATATGAAAGAATGTTATCAGCACTATAAGTCTTTATGGTAATAATTCAATACGCAATATTGAATTGGATCTTTATCATCATCATCATCATCATCATCATCATCATCATCATGATTATTACTGATTATAGTCCTACCTTAACAGCATCACATACCTGCCCTGGCTCCTAGACGAGCTTGACTCCTGAATCTCAGCATCTTTTTGAGCGCGCCTCTTAACATAAATGTATACTAGAACAGCGACCACAATCGCTAAGACAAAGAACAAAGGTATGCCCACACCCAGTCCAATGATGAGCTCGTAGTTACTGTCTGTACAGTCATCGGGTCGGGGGAAAAACACAGTGGGGGACACGGTGGAAGATACTTTTAGTGGCCATAAAATGGTGGTAGAACATTGTTCTCGGCAATAGATAAAAGAACATATTTGAGGTCCTCTGTTTGCACAAGACTTAACCTTTAATTGGGCAGTCATTTTTTCAGCTCATCCTTTTATGTGAGAAATATTGTAAATAAGAAAATTTTTTGTTATTTCCTCAGAAAAATAGCCTGAGCAAATTGTGCCATGACAAATAGAGCACCCTGTGTTGTTATAAGATTTCAGCTTTTAACTTCATTCAAGGCTGCAAAGAATTTTTGAGGGAATAATGCAAATCAAAAACAGGACAATTGCACAGAATATTATGTTTTTTCTTTGTTTTTTTTTAAATTTTTTGGCTAACATACTGATAAAATTACCACAAAATATATTCATACATATATAGTATATGTATGTATATGTATATGTATTGAGAGTGAGAGACAAAGACAGAAAGAACGAGAGTGATAGCAAGAGCAAGAGAGAGAGAGAGAGAGAGAGAGAGAGAGAGAGAGAGAGAGAGAGAGAGAGAGAGAGAGAGAGAGAGAGAGAGAGAGAGAGAGAGAGAGAGAGAGAGAGAGAGAGAGAGAGAGAGAGAGAGAGAGAGAGAGAGAGAGAGAGAGAGACAGAGAGAGACAGAGAGAGAGAGACAGACAAACAGAGAGATGGAGAGAGGGAAATAGAGACAGAAACAGACTGACGGAAAGACAAAGAGAGAGAGAGAGAGAGAGAGAGAGAGAGAGAGAGAGAGAGAGAGAGAGAGAGAGAGAGAGAGAGAGAGAGAGAGAGAGAGAGAGAGAGAGAGAGAGAGAGCGCGTAATTGAGCCATTTTTTTTATCTTACCATCATCCTTTTCCCTGCAGCCCACCACTCCATTCACCTCTTTGCATTCAAAGTTACTCTGACACGTGACCAGCTGATTGAAGACATCACACTTTATTGCAGATGAATCCACTGGAGAGCAAAAAAAAAAAAAATGAAGCGAAATGGAAAAAATAAATTAATAAAAGAGAGTAGCATAAACTCAAACCTTTTCCCATCAATGGATTCCCCAGTTGCCTTGAACAAGCCAAATTTTCCTTCATTGCACTTAATATTGGCATTATATAACTATGCATTACAAAAATGTTGCAAGCAAATTTCACAAATTGTAACAACGCCATAAAATAGACGTTTTGCAGCAGACGGGTACTTGGGAAAAAGCCATATTGCTCAAGAAGGCTTGAAATGCTTATTATTTAAACTAAAGTGCTTTTACTTCGGAAACAATAATATGAAAGTTAGAAATTATAGCAGTATAAAAAGCAGATATTTCAAGCTTCCTTCAGGCAAATTGCATTTAATCAAAAAATTTTTCTGCGCAAAACGTCTCAAATCCTGGTGTCACTAAACAAATTAATAACAAAAAATATTCGAGTGATGCTACTGAGGAGTTTTATCTGCCATACAAAGGTGAAAAAAAAGTGAATGGAAAACTTTGAAGCCTCAGATATTGACAATTTTCAAGTACAAGATATCAATATATTTCTTTTTGCAGATACAATTTACTTCTGAATGTTATTTATGGTCAGTAGAGTTGACACAGTTCCAATCCTTTATACAAATTAAAAGCTTAATTAAACATACATCCAGAATCTATAGCTAACATATGGTATACAAACAAATCTTTGATATACGTATGTCCCTGGAAATATGAAACAAATGAAATCTTTTGAAGCAGTTCTTAAACTGACAAGATACTTCGAGGTAGATCATAATAAGACAATCTCTTGTAATCCAAGTGAAGTTAAATAGCCCTTCAAACTACAAAGACACCTACTCAAATTATAAAAATTCAAATTGTGTGAGGGAAATCTTAATTTCAATGCATGTTAGATTTATTTGAAATATTAAAAAAAAATTACTTATATATTAGATTTGATAATGCCTTCCTTTATTGTAGTAAGGTTATAAGTTATGGTATAACTAAAAATTCCTCAGTGGTTTAATGGGTTTGAGAGAGGTGCCAGGAGTATGACTTCAAAGCTTGCTGGCAAATATCTCATATAGAACTAAAAAGAATTAGAGCAATTTATTTGAGTAATCATATCTATAAATCAAACTTACAATCACTTTGCTCGGACTCCACTCTCACACCATCAACAGTGACTTGATCCAGGCCAATGGTCAGGGAGCCAACATTATTCAGGCTGTGAATGAGATTGGTTGCATCCACAGGGGGGTCTGACGAGAATTCCCGATTGATAGCGATTATGGCATCAGCAATCAGTGAACCTTGACTGAATCCAAAGACTGTCACAGACAGAAGAGCTTGACCGATGAGTGTTACACCATACGTGAACAACTAGATGAGAGGGAGGAAAAGACAAGATGAATAATAAGATAATGCTCTTGATGCTTGGTAAGGAAGTGATACATATCAGCTTTTGAATTTTTATTTAAAAAAGAAAAGGGCAATTTTCACAACTTAAAATGAAAAAAAAAAAATCCACCATCAAATTTGAAATAAATACCAGCTAGAACCAGAAAAGAAAAGATGTACAAATGACTATGAAGTTAAAGTCCTAATTACAAGAGAATTCATGATAAGAAAGTGCACCACTGTTAACAATCACCACAGCAATAACAAAATTAACAATAATAAAGAAATAACTCTGATGTCCAACTCACGCTAGTTTCTATTTGCAGAGCCAAAGTCCTGAACTCTGCTGTTGAATTGTCGTAGATACGTGAGCTTAAAGCCTGGTAGACTAGGGTCACCCTCACAGTATACTGGACAAAATTCACTGCAAGTCAGAGGTCAACAATGTGTCATCCAGGTATGATAAAAAGAAAAGAAAATCACACAAAAAGTAAATAATGAGTGATACAGGAAATACTAAGGACTAAATTTTTTTTTTAATTTAATTTTCAAGTAAAAAGATAACTATGGACTTTTTTTTTCAAATGTATGAAGCAGCTAAAATTTGTGTAGTCATGTTGGGAAGCTGAAATTAATTCAAAATGTTAATTCAGTGCAATTTATCACTCATTTTTTCTCAAAATATACTTCAGTGCGATGTATAAACATTACCTGTACAAACACCTGCGGCTTCCAAATATCCATCCTTACAGATGCAAGTAAAAGAACCCTCTGTGTTGTTACATGTGCGAGGATGGCTGCATGTGTTGAGATCTGTATCCAAGCACTCATTAACATCTGATAGAAGAGATTTAAAGAAAGAAAAGAACAGATAATGATCAGCTTTTCTTTGAGCTAAGGAAGATAAAATCTTTTTAGGGAGAGTATCTTTCCTTATTTTCAATATTTTTCAATCTTTTCATAACACATTTTTATTCCCCATTTTTCAAACTCAAAGTTTTATCAAGTAAAAGTTGTCTCATTCAACTTGAGCCAAAATGAACCTTACGCAAAATTATGAATATAAGCCATAATAAGTCATGTTACCTTGGCAATCATCAGATGGAGATGGCCTGTAGAATCCAGAGTTACAGGGACACTCTGCATAGCCATCAAAATTAGCGCAAGTGTCATAGGGTCCAGGGCAGTATTCACTTCCTGTGTTACACTCATCTACATCAGCAGAGCAATTGGCTCCAGACCAACCAGTGTTGCATGTGCAAGTTCCAGTTGTGTCATTACAGTCTTGTGTGTTTGCCTCTACACACGGACATGTACTGGCACAGTCTTGACCAAAATGAGTAGCGTCACATGCTGTTGAATTTTAAATCCAATACAATAAATTCCAACTTATGGCGAAAAAACATGAATGGCACCAAGAAAAATAAACCCTACAAAAAAGTGAAACAGCGTATAAATTTGTGATTCAGACTCTCTCAGTTCTGAGTTGATCCTATTTCATATTTAAGTTGGGCCATTGATGTCTTCTAACTTCCCTCCTTCACTGCCTGAGGTACCTATTTCTTGCTTCTATGTCTAACCTCCATGGATACTTCTCCTGTTCCTAAATTTAAGTTAAGATATCAAAATCATCCAAAGTGCTCCTGTTTGTCTGATGCTAAGATATCTGACTTTAATTGTTCATTTTTTTAACTTATAGGTGCTTACGTGTACAAACGCTGTCCGACTTAAAGAAGCCAGAGTCACACACACAGCGATACGATCCAGGGCTATCCACACAGCGAGTGTTACTGCCGCAGTTTCCAAAGTTTGGAGCCTGACACTCGTCAATATTTTCCGCACAAGTCTCTCCTGTCCAGCCCTCTTGGCAGACACAAGTTCCATTGGTCGCTAGGCATTGCTGTGTATTAGTTTCATTGCAGGCACAAGTTTGTGCACATTCCACTCCAAACGCAAAGAAGTCACATGCTGTAGGTTTAAAGGAAGAAAAGAAAGATGTTTTCTGTAAGATTTGCTTCTTGCCTTTTCATATATTTTTTTTTCTTTTCTGAAATAAGCTTAAAAATTTGTCATCTATGTAAAATTCCAAGCTGCCAACTTTTGAAACAGAATCTGGGGGAAAGAGGTTACAAGCAACACAAAGCGATGTTGAAATAAAGGGAGCATTTCTCAAAACAAAATCAGAGCTCGTTTCTTGCCAAAACTTAGCCCTACTTAGGATGGAAATCTTATAAGCAACTATTGTTGTCAAGCATGCAGAGATCTATAATAAGGCTTATCTACTGCTTAGAAAAAAATTTACATTTAGAAACAAGGTTTGAAGTAATGTTTTATTTGTCATCAAGTATACAGTACTGTAACTTAAGCAAAGTCTAATTTCACCTCAAGGAAGGACAGAGAAAGGATAACATGAGCAACAGCAACTGACCTTGACAGGTAATGCTGTCTGCAGACAACCGAAAACCAGCATTACAGCTGCAGGAGAAACCACCAACCAAATTATTACATTGACCATTTGTGGCATCACATGGGCTCTCAGTCGCACATTCATCTATGTCTGATGGCAGGCAATGTTTGATCAGAGGCGGAGGTGGAGGAAAGAAAAAATAAGTCAGTTCTGTGTTTATAATCTTCAAGCTAGTGTCACAGATCGAATATTAATGGTCTTATCTTAAATTCAGCTTTTAATCTTTGACCATTCAAAACGTAATAAAGTTTTTTTGCAGAAAGTGTGGCAAATGAGTCTACTCATTTCAAATTAGAAAAAATTTAAAATAGCATGTTTCATATCTATACCAGTCACAGCTTTGAGGGTCTGGTCAAGTTAAATTGTCAAACTCTAAAAATCCTTAAAACAAAAGAGCAGTAAAACAAAGTATTTTTTCAGAATAAATCATTTCATCATTAAAATAACTTAAGATGTTTAGAATACTAAATTTCTGCTGATTTTGTCCATTCTCAGACAGAATCATAGTGCAAGCAACAAAACACATTTCAGCAAGTGTTGCATCAGAATCAAGAAAGTAAATAAAGATTTAAAAAGAAATCTTCTTAATTTGTCAGAAAACCAGCTATGAAGGAAACGTACCACTGCAATTAGTACTGGTTGCTGTGTCCAGCTGAAATCCAGGAGGACAGTAACATACGTCTGTACCGTTTTCTACACGGCAGAGGTCACTGCAGTTATTTCCTGAGCTACACACTTTAGACATACCAATTGCTGTAGAAATTAAAAAGAAATATGCATATGTTAATTGTTATTAATTCTACTCACCTTAATAACTGATATCTTAATTATTTTTCCTGTGGTAAAGGTTATCTGTCAATATTAAGAACAGTTGAATACAATATAAGGCAACTACATCATTTATCACCTAAATAAATTTTTGCTGTACTGAGCTACAAAAATATATCCTCATTGAGCAATTCAGTCATTTCCTTACAGCAAATTGACCGCTGTGTTTCCTTCATGGAAAATCATCATAATTAGGAATTTCATGCCAGTACTGCATTCATGGTATTACATTAAAAAGTTAGACAAAGATCCCTGAAAAGTCTATCTTAGGGCATTCAAGCATTTAAGGACAATTCTCTTACCCATACAAGTCCGCCTATTGGTCACATCTAGTGTAAAGCCTTCAAAACACTCGCATGCATAGCCTCCCTTAGTATTTCTGCATCTTTGCTCACACATATGGATGGTGGGAAATTCACATTCATCAATGTCTGAATGAATTAACAACAAAAACCAAGCAGTGAAAGTTATGACAAAGTAAATCTTTTTAAACAAATGATATCATATTAATATACACTTTTAAATCAGGTGCCCTTGCTCATAACAAATACATGTGTAAAAAATGTCTAAAAATGTTGTCTAACAAGTTTTAAGGCACAAATTCTATAAGTACACATTGTTTGAGTTAATATATAAGCTTTTGGTGCGGCTGGCTTTGGTAAATTGATCTCAAGATTTTTATCAATATTCACATCTCATCTCACCTGCGCACCTATCTCCCGCTTTCAGAAACCCATCCTCACAGGAGCAGATGTAGCTGCCTATGGTGTTATTGCAGTTTTGATCACAAGGAAAACTTGTCTGGCACTCATTAATGTCTGAAAATAAATCCAATTTTTTAGCTCAGCAAGTACTTAGCAAGGTCTTGATGATGTACGTTTATGTTTTTTTTTTCATATTTGTTTCAAAATCAGCCTTAATGAGTTCAATGCCAGACATTTGAATTTAAGGGCATTTGAAAATGGCTAGATTCCTCTTTTTCCAACTACTTAAAGAGACTTCAAATTTTAAATTGTTTCAGAGTGTATTGATAACTTCATGCGATTTTCACCACTGAGAATCTAAAGAAAATGCACTATTCTATTACATCCTAAATTATGCTAAAGTCATATGCGACTCATTTGGACTAGGCAGCAGACATTTATGTCTCCTAAATGCTATCAAACCTATTATTTTTTTGCTACTCATACTATGGTGCCCAGAGCCTCTTTGGCTGGTGGATCTGTTATGCACCTTAAGTTTTCATTATTATTATTAGCATCTTCTACTTCTTCTTTTTATCATTATAATTAAAAATAATTTTCTTTACTATAGCACATCATGCAGGACTTTAGGACCTCCTTTCTGAGCTCGTTTTCCAGAATAAAGAAAAAAGGGATTTTTGAATAGCATTGTATTTGGAACACACCCTATAATAGGTAAGAATAGTTGCAAATCTAACTGTATAACTCCTCTTGGAAATTTTCATAACAACTCCAAAATTGAAAAATTATGTTAGTCAGCTTGTAAATCAAAATTCATTGAATAAATATTTTCTTCATCTTCCCGCAAAACTCACCAACACAAACTCCATTTGTATTTAGCTGAAACCCCGTGTTGCATGAACATCGATAGGAACCAGGATTGTTTATGCACGTGCTGAAAGCTGGACAAGGAGACGTTTCATACGAGCATTCATCAATGTCCTGGTAACACTGGTCTCCTGCCCATCCCACTGAGCATGTGCAACCAGTGACAGGGTCACATCCACTTGATCCTTTAGGATTACAAGCACACTCATTGACACAGTCAGGACCCCAATGATAATCATCACAAGCTGTGGAAAGGAAAAAGATAAAAAAAAATTATGTTGGGGATACTTAAAAACAAAATCATGTTTGAAAATTTAAGGAAAAAAAAGTTGTGTGAGGGCAACCAAGAAAAAAAAAATTGTCCTGCAGAATGGGCATAATCTCTTAAGTGTTCCATGGTTCATGTCGTCAAATTCAAAATTTAATGTTAATCCCTTGACATTGGGAGATTGTTATAGATATTTTCTTTATCAAAATAATGCACTTTTCAAAGTTATTGTTGCACATGATGAAATAAATTGAAATGGCATGTTATTCATTTTCAAGGCTTCAAAAAGATAATTTTCAAATAATAAAAAAAATTTCTAAAAAGTCAGATTTTGGACCTGATGTCTTCTTTCTATAAAGACACATAAAATAAATGTCATTTGTAATAGCAAATAATGCAACCTCCTTATAAAAAAAAGTTTCAAGGGGATTTTTATATAAATCAGGTTGGAAACCTTGGTGCAAGCTCTAAAAAGCATTCAAATGAATATGGCATCTAAAAAAAAAAATTACATTCTCAGACTATAAGAAATTTCATGACTAATTTGTTCGATGCAATGAGGACTTGTCAGTCCATACTGGAATGTTGTTCAAACCGTTTATAAAATTGAATCAAACAAGGAAAATTTGCTTTAAAATTTCATATGAAAACTGCACATAAATCAGGGCAGCTAGAGGCTTTGCATTTATTAAAACTAACCTGCGCAGGTCCTTTGGTCATTCTGAAGAGACTGACCAGCTGGACAGGAGCAGTTGTAGGAGCCTGGAATGTTCACACAGCTGCCTGAACACTGGTTTGTGGTGTTACTGGCACACTCGTCAATATCTAGACATGATCAAGAGGAAAAAAAAACAGTAGTGATTTTTTTAGAAGAAAAACAGAGGAAATTATGCATGGGTTAAAGAATGATAGAGCAACATAATATGCATGGGTTAAAGAATGATAGAGCAACAAAATATGCATGGGTTAAAGAATGATAGAGCAACAAAATATGCATGGGTTAAAGAATGATAGAGCAACATAATATGCATGGGTTAAAGAATGATAGAGCAACATAATATGCTCAAATCTGTTGTTAATTACAAACCATTGATGGGAGGGTCAAATTAAATATAATTTTAATGCTTAAGGCAATACAAGTCAAGTTGGAGACAAAAGATAATGTAGAAGAGAACTTGATGAAGACATAGATGAAAATGAAAATGAAATTGAAGGAGAAGCTATTACAGCATTGGCCAAACAGATAAAGAAAAAAGAAAAGGGAAAAGAAGAGGAGATTATTGCTAACTTTTTTTTGTCCAATTTTAAGAAATACCTTAATATAATCATATAGATCTAGATTCTAGGTCAAAATAAAATCAGAAGGGAAGAATTTAGAGATGTAAAACATAAAAAAAAAAGAAAAGAAAAAGAAGGCGAAAGACTGATTAAGCTTTAGAAACAAAAAAATCCCAGCTGGATTCACAAACTGTTGGTGTGTTCTGAGATCTCCTGTTCAGTGTCACTGACCTAGACAATTAAATCCATCAGATCCGAGCTTGTAGCCGAGGGGGCAATAGCAGACTGGGGCATCATTGACAATATCGCAAGCAAAGCTGCAGTTGTAGTTGTATGCTTGGCACAGCTCAGAACCTGGAAACAGTTCGACGTTGAGTAAAAAATTAAAAGTGTATAACGAAAGTAATATACACATATATTTACCATTATGTAGTTTACAGAAAGCAAATGATAAAAAAAAAACCTTCCGTTTAAAAAATACATTCTTATGGGAGGGAAAAGCTCGTGTTAGACAAATATGTTTACAGAGAACAGAAGAAAGGAGTGTGTGTGAGAGAGTGAGGGTA
>JAWDGP010007758.1:177500-191095 GCA_033675545.1 Elysia crispata | reverse complement strand
ATGATAATGGTTGATTGGTAGTGATATGAGAGCAGTTGAAGATGATGATGATGATAATGGTTGATTGGTAGTGATATGAGAGCAGTTGAAGATGATGATGATAATGGTTGATTGGTAGTGATATGAGAGCAGTTGAAGATGATGATAATGATTGATTGGTAGTGATATGAGAGCAGTTGAAGATGATGATGATAATGGTTGATTGGTAGTGATATGAGAGCAGTTGAAGATGATGATGATAATGGTTGATTGGTAGTGATATGAGAGCAGTTGAAGATGATGATGATAATGGTTGATTGGTAGTGATATGAGAGCAGTTGAAGATGATGATGATAATGGTTGATTGGTAGTGATATGAGAGCAGTTGAAGATGATGATGATAATGGTTGATTGGTAGTGATATGAGAGCAGTTGAAGATGATGATGATAATGGTTGATTGGTAGTGATATGAGAGCAGTTGAAGATGATGATGATAATGGTTGATTGGTAGTGATATGAGAGCAGTTGAAGATGATGATGATAATGGTTGATTGGTAGTGATATGAGAGCAGTTGAAGATGATGATGATGATAATGGTTGATTGGTAGTGATATGAGAGCAGTTGAAGATGATGATGATAATGGTTGATTGGTAGTGATATGAGAGCAGTTGAAGATGATGATGATAATGGTTGATTGGTAGTGATATGAGAGCAGTTGAAGATGATGATGATAATGGTTGATTGGTAGTGATATGAGAGCAGTTGAAGATGATGATGATAATGGTTGATTGGTAGTGATATGAGAGCAGTTGAAGATGATGATGATAATGGTTGATTGGTAGTGATATGAGAGCAGTTGAAGATGATGATGATAATGGTTGATTGGTAGTGATATGAGAGCAGTTGAAGATGATGATGATGATAATGGTTGATTGGTAGTGATATGAGAGCAGTTGAAGATGATGATGATAATGGTTGATTGGTAGTGATATGAGAGCAGTTGAAGATGATGATGATAATGGTTGATTGGTAGTGATATGAGAGCAGTTGAAGATGATGATGATAATGGTTGATTGGTAGTGATATGAGAGCAGTTGAAGATGATGATGATAATGGTTGATTGGTAGTGATATGAGAGCAGTTGAAGATGATGATGATAATGGTTGATTGGTAGTGATATGAGAGCAGTTGAAGATGATGATGATGATAATGGTTGATTGGTAGTGATATGAGAGCAGTTGAAGATGATGATGATGATAATGGTTGATTGGTAGTGATATGAGAGCAGTTGAAGGTGATGATGATAATGGTCGATTGGTAGTGATATGAGAGCAGTTGAAGGTGATGATGATAATGGTCGATTGGTAGTGATATGAGAGCAGTTGAAGGTGATGATGATAATGGTCGATTGGTAGTGATATGAGAGCAGTTGAAGATGATGATGATAATGGTCGATTGGTATTGATATGAGTGCAGTTGAAGATGATGATGATGATAATGGTCGATTGGTAGTGATATGAGTGCAGTTGAAGATGATGATGATGATAATGGTCGATTGGTATTGATATGAATGCAGTTGAAGATGATGATGATGATGATAATGGTCGATTGGTAGTGATATGAGAGCAGTTAAAGATAATGATGATAATGGTCGATTGGTATTGATATGAGAGCAGTTGAAGATGATGATGATGATAATGGTCGATTGGTAGTGATATGAGAGCAGTTGAAGATGATGATGATGATAATGGTCGATTGGTAGTGATATGAGAGCAGTTGAAGATAATGATGATAATGGTTGATTGGTAGTGATATGAGAGCAGTTGAAGATGATGATGATAATGGTCGATTGGTAGTGATATGAGAGCAGTTGAAGATGATGATGATGATAATGGTCGATTGGTAGTGATATGAGAGCAGTTAAAGATGATGATGATAATGGTTGATTGGTAGTGATATGAGAGCAGTTGAAGATGATGATGATAATGGTCGATTGCTAGTGACATGAGAGCAGTTGAAGATGATGATGATGATAATGGTTGATTGGTATTGATGAGATTGAGCTTTAAAGTTTTGTTGTTGCCGGTTTTTTTTTCTTTGTAAAAAGAGGAATTATACAGCATTTAATGACTGAATATAGAACCCATAGGTTTTTTTAAACCTTTGACTTTAGATGCTATACATAATTCATTATTTAAGTTTTTATGTTTCACTCCTAATACAAAGCCATAAGGAATATTTTAAAACTGATTTGTGGTGTTAAGCAACAACCACTAAAAAGTTAAGCCTCAAGATGATTCACACTAAAATGCTCACAGTTCACTTTTCCTTTTGTGATCTTAGAAACAGTTCTATACTTGACACAAATCATGTGATACTTCTAGAAAGTCTTACCGATATGATCCATTACATTACAAGAGAATAATTCCATCAGGGTAATTGAAACTGAAAATGTCACCAAAATATTGCACACTAATCATAAAGTGATGTCAAAGGAGTTATCTTTCCAATTAAGCAGAATCGTCACTTTACTTAAGAATTATTTCCTGAATTGCCATATTCTTTATTTGTCACTGAATTTTATTGATAAAACATAACACAGAAGTTATAAAGGTAGTGACTAAATGCTTTGACAAGGACAATTATAAATACAAAAAGTTTTGGCAGGCTTGTTATTCAACTAATCAAAAGACTGCAAAGCAAGAATTTCAAGGCATACCTGGCGTAGACTTTCCACAACTTTACTAGAGTTTACAAGTTTGCCGCAATTCTACAAGTTCAGCCACTTTTTCTCTTTACTGTGAAATCATGTCGACTCTATTAGAAAGAAATAAACAATTTACAAAATTTAACATTTTCACCGAAGAATAAAACTTAAAAAAATAAAATTATATTCTGTAAATTGAAAAAAAACATTGCTAGTTATAGTGCTCTTTATAAATTTTTTTTATTATAAATTTCTTTTCATCATATTTGAGAACAAATAAATCTTGTTTCCAAGATAAAAGTCTACAATAATTTACTATTTGTTTGCAAGGAATATTTTATACTAATTAATGAATACAAAAAAGAACATAAAATCTTGACCATTTTCAAGCCCATGGTTTTTTTTTTCTTTTTCATAAGTTGAAGACTTTAATGTTTTCTTAACTTTCGATATTCAATACTAAACTTTTAACTGCAACAATATTCAGCATTATAGAGCTACAATAAATATCTGTAGAGAATGCGATTGTTCAGTACTCGCAAAGTTTGATATATGATAAAAGACTTGTGGGCATTGTTCTTCAAGATCAAATAGTGTGAAGATCATAGAATCATTGATCTGCACACGTGTCTTAGAATCATTGATTAGAACATTTAAAACATCCACTAGAATCATTGATCTGCACACGTGTCTTAGAATCATTGATTAGAACATTTAAAACATCCACTAGAATCATTGATCTGCACACGTGTCTTAGAATCATTGATTAGAACATTTAAAACATCCACTAGAATCATTGATCTGCACACGTGTCTTAGAATCATTGATTAGAACATTTAAAACATCCACTAGAATCATTGATCTGCACACGTGTCTTAGAATCATTGATTAGAACATTTAAAACATCCACTAGAATCATTGATCATGTGGAAAATAATGTAACAGAACCATTGATCACCAGCCCAAATGTCCTAAAATCATTGATCACTTGGTACACATGTTCCAGAGCCAGTGATTGAGTGAATATAGAAAATTGTATGGATTTAAAACTGAACTTAGCTCTTTTGAAAAGTTGAAACTTGCAGCATTGAGAGCTAGAAAGACATATGAGCAATTCTCAAAAGGTCAATAGTAGCCTAGTTGGATGATTTCATGCACTTTTTTTTTTCCAATTTCAAAAAGATTATCAACAAAATAAAAATGCACTCTTTCAAGCACATGTTGAGGAGATAGCTGGTATAGTTTGGTGTACCTTTAAAACCACATAATTTAATTCTGTTCAGTTTTGTTTTAAATCAGTTTCCATTTTGTCAATAAAAAAACATGACATAAAATGTTGGTGTTTTTGAGTGGTTGTTTTTACAAAGTGACCAACTATGTTTGTAAGACCCATATATTTTTTTTCATCAAACAGTAGCTTTTCATTTATAAAATGGAACAAACAGAGAGAGCAATTCCTTTCAAATCGTATTTTTAATGTGTGCTTCTGGACTTTATGCTCTATGCTATTAAGAGGCCTATTTTAAGTTGAGCAGATCAGCTGTTATAAAAGCCTAGCTACCTTGTTACATGCTTGTACAGAGAAGGATAAAAAATAGAATTCACTTCCCTACAATAATCAGGTGAGTAAAACACTTAAACCTGATTAGGCCTCTGAAAACAAACTAGGTCATTTCATGTCATACTATAACGTCCAGAAGATACTTCATTCCTTGTTTACTTTCACTTTCTGGACTAATCCATTGTTGTGAAGTTCACCGGAAATGACCTCTTTCTTCCCATAAAACCTTTATTCCATAGCTAGTCTCAATAGTCAAAGGGGCCATTCATTTCCATATCTGTCATTGTCGCCGGAGGATAACGTCAGGAAAAAAGTTCCTAACCATAACATCCGGAAGCATTTAAGGCCCTATATAAATCTGAACAGCCGTTTTGGACGTTTTTGTTTGAAGTACTTGTTTCAAAAGATTTAATCATTTTATTTTTGAGATAAATCTAAGCATGTCAGGCAAATAATACTAAAGACTGGGCATTAACATGGTTCTTCCGATGTTATGATGATGCAAATAGGTCCATTACTACCGTTTCGAATGGGCTTTTAAGGTCTAATTTCAACTATTTCTTAATTCTAGGGTGGGAAAATTTTTTAATTTAGTTTCAGGGTGATTATTAATTACAAAAACGTGTGAACTGATGAAGATCTACGTTCTTCACGATCTTCCTGGTGATACAATTATGTCACTGTAACATCTGAAAGAACAAAATGTTGGCAGATTGGTTTGTTCAATCTTTATCAAAAGTTGTAGGCACTCTAGACTCTAGCTCTTGATGAGGAAAAAACATGGAGGCAGTTTACATTGAAGTCTAAATCTATTGAAAAGCTCCAAACACAAAACTCTGGAAGAAGTTCTTCCCAACGTTACAATGACAGACATTATGTCACTGTAACACAGGGAAGAATAAAATATTTGTTTATTTATAAATACACTCCTTATCGATTCTATAGATCCATTAGACTCTTAACTATTAGTGAGAAATCAAAATGCAGCCAACTTACACAGAACTTAAAATAAGTTTAAAAGCTCCAAACACAAAATTCTGAACAAGTTCTTCCTGATGTTGCAATGGCAAAAATTGAAGTCCATTACTACCTTTAATATTATGAGTCTTACTATTCATTTATCTTATTATGTTAATGACTGATAACATCTATTTCCTCCCTCAAAGTAATAATGTTATGGGGTTTTTTTTGCTTCAATTTTTTTATATCATCAGTAATGTTGCGAAGATCAATCTTTAGTGATGAAAACCAGTTTATAAAACTATTTCTGTGTCCATCTTCAACTGATCTTCAATCCTAAGTTGGGTAAATTGATCGGTCCATGTCTTTCAGTTTGATAGTTATTTGCAACAAATTGTGAACTAAGTGGTTCTTCACAATCTTTGAGATGATACAATGACAGAAAATTGTGTCACCAGAACATCCTGAAAGCCAAAATGCTAACTGATTAATTTTTTGAACCCTAATCAACATTGTAGACGTCCCAGACTAACTCTTGGATAAGTATCAAATGCAGTAAGCCTAAAATTAAATCTAAATAATTTTAAAAGCTGCAAACAAACAAAAATTTTGGATGAAGTTTTTCTGAATGTTACAATGACACAAATTGAATCCATTTACAACCATAAATTATGAGTCGTTCTATTCAGCTATCATATTTTTATGTATAATAACATCTATTTTTTCACTCTAGGTAATAATGGTATGATTTTTTTTGCTTCAAAGGTGGCTAAATTTTAATCTTTTTGTGTCATCAGTAACGTTCGGAAGATCATTCTGTGGTGATGAAAATCAAGCATTACACAAAAATATTCAAAAAACGTATCTCAAATTTCTTTTTCAATAAATTTACACCTTTCTCTATGATATTGAGCAATTTTGAGATAAGGAGAGACAAAATAAATTCCATGTCTAATGTAATGCTTTAGGCTTGACCTCCTGAGATTTGCTCGTATACTTGAGTGAAGCTACCCTGATGGGTCAATTAGATAAACAGCATGTGTGCACGGCGACTAACTACCCAACTTTTAGTTCACTGGGCGAAAAGCCGGATGACCGCTCACGTGCCCACCAGGGTCAAGTTACAGTCACGGGGTCATAAAATTTTTCCTGTGCAAGCCTGGTGCGCCACTCAATTTTCTGACTGATATTTTACATTTTCTTATAACTTTAAGACCGATGAAACTTAAATTAAATGATATCCAATTATTTATTTAACTTTAGGAACATGCAGATAAAATATAGCTGTTTTATTTGATATATTTTTGTATGAAATATGCACAACTGTCACTTATTTACAAATAGTCAAAAAAGAGCTATTTTTTCAAATAGACTGTGAAAAGGCAAGAGTGGGTAAAATTTAAATAACTTTATTTGCGACCAACATTTTTCTTCAAAGTAATATGCAAAAATGAAGTAAAAATTGAGCTTACGGGGGTATAAAAATCAGCTTGAAATGTAGAATCAAATGGTCAGTAGGGGATGTTAAATAGATGGTCCCTGCTTGAGAGGCGCTGCCGGTTGACAGATAACAGGCTGATCATCTGGGCTAGGGTGTGAGTTTATATTTAGCTTGTTGGTGCATTGATGATAAGGTTTGTTTTACCTAATAAATTAAGTGACGGACTGTTAAAACTAGGCATGTTGAATAATAAAGAAGTTAATAATGCTAAAAAGAATGAGTTCTCTAGCCACATTGTACCCTTTATATACACAAGAATCGATTCAAAGGTCTGTTAACATTAATGTTAGCACTTGTGAGATTTTGGTTGTGTTACAATCTTATTCTTAGTGAGCTTTGGGTGGTCTGCAAAATTGATGTCTCCATAATGACAGCTATCTTTGTTCTCTCATGTCTCATACCTCTTGCCCTGTGCTCTATTTTGGCTATCCTAGAATGTAACATTTTCCCTCCCTATTCTCCATTAAATCCCATAACAAACCTATGGGCCCTCATCCAGCTCACACAATGTTTCTCTAAAATATGATGCTTAGGGGTTATTTTGTTTGGAAATGTATTTCTATAGTGCTTCATTTATAATCCAATAACTTCATCTGCCTTATCTATGTCTGTTGAGAAACTGATTGCGAGTGTGAGACTGCTAGATGTACATCCCTGAAGCTGTAGTTGATCTTGTTATGCTTTAATTCTAACTGGATTACTTTGGTGATGAGAGATTCTTGTTACATGTTTGCTACCACTGTGTCTATTGCTGTCTTTGTTAGTTGTTTGCAGATTTTTTGGCTTAAGTATCGGTGGCAAAGATTTCCTATAAAGATTCTGCCATGAAAAACTAGTCTAACAATATTATTTTGATCCTTAGCATCTCTAGATAGGCTTTTTTCCTTTTCTTATTTGCACTAAATTCAAGCATCTTCTGCTGCACAGTCTGCACAATCTGTCAGTATGGTTCTTTTGCGAATGTTCCAGTATGCCTGCTTAGCTACAAAAACAAATGAAGAAAGGTTTTAACTAATGCCCACATGAAGCAAAAAGGTAGGACAAAATAGTTTATCTTACTGAAAAAAAAAAACTATCCATCACTGAATAGCTATGTTTATTTCAAATGTGTAACATTTAGACCCTATGAAACTAACACATATTTTTCATAATATGTGACTGGTGAAAATTTTCTATAACAACTCATGATATGGAAAGCCTCAGTTCAAAGCTGCACAACGGTTGTTTTTTTTTTACATTTTAGGATACAGTTTTCGATGTTAAAATCTTCAAAGAAAAACGAATTGAAAGCAATAAAAAAAAATAAAAATCGTTGGTTGCAAAATTTAGTTATTATTAATTAAAATTTGCACTCACTTTTTTTTCACTTCATGAAAAACACTGTGTGCAATCGTTAATAAAACTCTCACTTCTTAAGGGATTTGAAAGATACAAACACTAAATGAGAGTAGAAAAATTAAAGAACAAGACTGTAGTAAACATTTAAGCATCCGCATAAGGACTATATGATATTGCTTCAAAAATCATCACTTTTAATCGGACCAGTTATCTCCCCTTGCCTCACTCGCTGGAAGGGCCATAAAACAATTCTTATCAGCCACGCTCAGGGTGGTCACTGCTTATCAGGCGTCAGCTAGTGGTCAATCTTGCACCTTTGCGCAGGTAAAGGCAACAAAGAAGGAAAAATTAAAGATCCACTTTTGTAGCAAGTGTGTGGAGCAAGTAGCAATTAGGCAACTGGACTTTGGGGAAAATTTTTTTACTAATTAAAGCTGCATATACCTAGTCAATTGGTATGGTTTCAATCATCAAATGAATAAACTTATATTCAACCCTAAGTTCTGTGCGAGTTGTCAGTTAAGGACAACTAACACCAGAAATCTATAATTATCCTCAAGCTGCTCTGGTCTTGTGAGTGAAAGTCAAAATTCAAATAACTGGTAAAAAGATGGAGATAATCAACATTGCATTATAACACAGGTTCATTTTTATATATTTAAAATTTGCTACGCTGCTGTTGTTTTTTGTTTGTCTATTAAAAAATTAAGAAAAAAAATTTACAGTGCTTTTGTTATTTTATTCTTATTTGTTCAAGTGTATTTAAATAAGCTCACTTTAAAAAAAAAAAGATTCTGATTCTCCTCCTTAGCCAGGAAATTTTTGGTGATGGAAATGACTATTCCAAGGTAGAAATTAAAATTTAGTGCGGGTAGATGCTATTTCTTTGTCCTAGTTAATTTAGTATTATCTACCTTTCAAATACAGTTCGAATCTGTACTGGTCCTTTCTCACATAATAATTACACATAAACCAGTAAACTAGTAGAGTCTATATGACCTTAGAACAATTGGGATTGAACACACCGCTGAACAAAGTAAATGTGCTTACAGCACTATACTCTCCTCTGCTCACATATGAAAGGGTCTGAACTATATGTAGCCTCTTAAATCATCAGAAATGAAATGAAAACAAAGTCGGTAAGTTTACTTTACTGTTCCTTTGCTATTACTTATGCTAATTATGAGGGTCTATAAACAGAAGGAACAAATGTGGAAGTAGCAAGGCAGCATCTTGGAATGTTTGTGACACAAAATCTGCCATATTAGAGGAGATGGAATTTGTAAAAAAAAAAATAGGGTAAGAATGTTTGAAAACTATTGATGCAAGGTACCTATATGTGGGTAAAAGATGGACAAGGGCTGATGGAGAGAAAGATTTATAACATTCATGTCTATAAAATCTTCCATACTAGTGACTAGGTCAACAGAATTTGCAATATTTTTTACTGATCCTCTTTCAATGTGCCAAACCTCTTACTCAGAGGAAACACACACACTAAAAATCGAGATTAAGAACCATTGAAAGTTTGGCTGTTTGCTTTCCCATAAATACAATACAGAAGTAAATTTCTGTAAAAGCAGCATATTTTTTTTTCTACCTATGATGCAAGACTTGTGAATAATCTAGGGAAAGGTGAATTAAAAAATAACAAAGCTCCCATTATGGATCCGTTTTTGCTAAGCCTTGTCACTTAATTGTCCCTTGCCATGCATTAGTCTCATTTTCCTCCTTTCTGTTTCAGAATATGGTAATTTTTAAAACCTGCATGTTGTTTAAAACACAATTATGCAGAGAGGTGTAAGACAATTATTATAACGGTTCTAAAGCAAGTAAGCATGCCAACAGTAGACACCAAAAGAAATTGTTTCAAATAGTAAGTTCTTAGCACAACAAACAACATCTAATGATTGTCAGGATTGTGTTGCTATCTTTCAAACTTGGGCAGTGGTATTCAATGGAAACATACATCTTTTCTTTTTGACTAGTAGTATTTCTGATTTACAATAGCCATCATTGTCATATATGCAAGACAATAATACCAATCCATGTTCATTGATTTCTTATTGATTCAATGCTTCAGTCGCAAGGTCTACTAAAAGCCACATGCTCAGTCTGTGTAAAATATGTTCTTATTGTTATCCTTTTCCTGTTCATCATTTAAGTTTTCATGATGTTCAACTGCCTCTCTTCTCATCATACAGTTTAGAAATGTTGCTTAGGTGATCTTCTCTTGTTAGACTTCTTTGCTGTCGATGACAATGCAAGCATTCCTCTCATGAACCCCATTTCTATTGTAGATAATTTTAGACTTCTAGGATCAACTTAAAAGTTGAAAAAAATGAAGAGAACTGGAGAAAAGCATAACAGTCTTCCATAGGAAACAAAGTTAGACAATGAGGGTGATGATGCTTTCAGTGTAAAATAAGAAAGGCTAATGCTAATCTAATAAAGAGAGGATTGGTTTGTAATCCATTACACAAGGAAAATTAACAAGAGACTTGGAATATGGAGAAGATTGAAGGACATGGACCAGCAAAGAGGAAGAAAGTCATGAAATGATAAGAAATTGGCCCAAGTAAAGAAGGGTGGCAGGTGTATTACCTGACTATCAATGCCTCTTCATAATACTAGATCATCTTTCATTACCTAGAAAAATACCACTACATCAAATAACAATAAGTAAAGACACATCAAACAGGAGCTGATTCAGTGATGTATATGAAGTCATCTAAACTTTGGCATTATATTGTGTCTGTAGCTCTTTTACATACTTACTCATGATTTCTGCAAAGACCTCTTAAAAATTGCACTAACAAAAATCTTGCATCTAATATACAGTTCAAACTGAATTTTGTAAAAAGACTTAAAAGTAATAAAAGTAAGGATCACCAGTACCAATCAATCTCAACCAGTAACATCCAATTAAGTCAGCAAAGCACAATAAAGAAAAGTTAGATCAGATCTGTACTCGGCGAATCCACTAATGGCGAGAGAATTATTGACTGATATTGCTTTATATAAAAACAAACCAAATCTTTAAACCCATAATCTATTAAAGCAGATACAGCAAGAATTTTAAACTCTAACTCCTCTTTAATATGATCAATTCTACAACTCTCAATACTTTTGTAAGGCCTCTGTAAAGTTATGTTCCGGTATTTTTTACTTTCTTTCTAATTAATGATGACTTGGGTTAACTTGAAAAAAGAAAAAAAAAAAAAAAAAGGATTTGAAATACATTTTGAATTTAATAAAGATCAAATTCATTCTAAAATGAAGAGGAGATAAGATTCCACAAAGATTCAAGTTGAGCTCAGCTTTAAGGTTTTGCCAGCACAAGAAGAGCTCTACAGTCTCTGCCTTGAGGGATCTCCTTTATAGGCAGTTGTGCACTTGTAAGCTTAGACAAAGGTTCGCAGAAAAATTCGTTGAATTCATGAAAATTTTGTGCATAATATTGTGAAATTGTGCATGTAAATTGAAATAAATCCAGGCAAGTCTATTTCATAGAAGTGTACCAGCACCCGCTTTTTCCCCTCCAAATCACCAATAAAATGTTCATGAGGTTCAGCTAATTTCTGATAAAGCTCAATGAAAGAAGAAAATACAAATTTTATTAAAGTGCGGGTCGAGGGAGGAATGACACACCTTCTGACACCAAAAACTAGTTACCTCAGGCAAGTCTAACCATGATCTGATTCAAAACTTGAATATACCTTCTGGTGCTAAAAATTGCAAAAAGAAAAGTCACCTAGCCTCTCTTTGATACACATTAAAATGCATGGTTATTCTTCTCCTAATAAATTTTTTTTTCCATCTTTTAGGAAAATTTCGTTTGAGAAAAACAACATTTTTTGTCAATTTTTAATCATAACTTATTTTTAAATGAAATTTGGTGTGGATAAAGGTTGTAAAATAAAATTAAAGAGTCATACTGCAGCTTTTTAGGGACAATTTTAATTAGAGTATGTTATGATCCACTTTGTAACAGAAATTACCAAAAATTAAAGCAGCCAATTTTGAAAATCCAGGATCTTTTTTCTAACAAAGTTATAGGGAAAAGCTTCCATATCAAGTTTCATTCTAAGTTGCTTTTCACACAATTATTAATCATTAAATCTATACATGACTTTGTGGTGCAAGTGTATTTGTTCTCATTTGAATATATATATTTAAAAATTGGGCTTCAGCCTCAGGTGTTGCAAAGTTCATAATCTAAGTGTCTGAACTTTGACTATCTTTCTGAGATGAAACCTACTAAACGTCTAACTTCATACGCTACACTGTAGCACGAAAATTAGCTGCCATAATAACTGGACATGTTAACATAGAGCCTGAAATGAACAGATGTGCCCAAAATTGATACCGAAGAGAGTTTGGAGGCAAGGGGTGAAGGGTTTTGATCATCTCCTTTCAAAAGGCTCAAACTTTTGTCTGTTTTCAGAATCATGATCACATTCTGTATTAGTTAAAAGTGTGATTAAATGTAAAATTTCTAGATCTCGATTTCTTTTGATTCTATAGACTAGATCAAAAAGATATGTTTAAATTTTGAGTTTTACCAATCTTGACCCAAATGGATAGATCTAGAATCTACCTACACCACCAAAATTTTGATCTAGGGTCTGGCTCTGGTATATTGAGGGATCTAGATCTAGATAAGACTAGATTTATCTTCAATTCAAGAATTAAAAATCTTTATCTAATCTAGATCTATACAATTCAAGAACTTTAATAACATATAGATCTAAATCCAGATGAAAATATCTCCCTGACTCAAGAAAAGTAATTCAAATTTGGATTCTAGATCTAGATCTAGATTAGATCTAGAATCTAGATCTAGATCTAGTCAAGAAGATTTATAACAAGATCTAGACCTACATGTAGCATCTAAACCTATTCTATCTAAGCTTATGTTCTATGCATTCTCACCAATTCCTTCTGTGGCGTGTATGTTGCAGATACCAGATCTATAATTTATATTTTTATTAGATTCTACTATTAGAAAACTATGTTGAGCTAGGTCAGAGGTAGATTAGGTCTTGACCTATACTTTCGAAAAGAGGAAACGAAGGTGAAAAAATTATTTTACTGCTAAGAAAAATCCGAATGCCCCACCCCCTGAGTTTAACCTTTAACCTTAGTCAAGGGCGGATGGCTTCCTGTCCTTTCAAAGCAAGTTGGATCTTCGAAGAAAAAAAAAGACAGGGAAGAATGCTACGGTTTCATATTAATTAATAATGCAATGAGAAAGAGGAAATATGTTATAGAAAAAGTGCTGCTGATATTTAAAAAAAAAAGAGGGGAGGGGCATTAGGCAAGGTTGACGCATTGCAGGTTTTATTAAAATTGTGGAAAACGAAAATAGAGTCATCGCAGAGGCGAGGCCGGGCTAGGCTTATCATTATATGGGAGGCTTGTTATTATTCTTATTCTTTAACTTTATAATTTTTGTTTGGAGAATGCGCCCTATCGAAACAACCCTATTCCTTAACTTAAAAAGCAAACATTTTTTTACGCATTTCTAAATATAGACTAGAATAT
>JAWDGP010007758.1:90000-175000 GCA_033675545.1 Elysia crispata | reverse complement strand
TTAATTTAAATTTTGTTACTATCACATCAGGAATTTGGGAGCGCAACATGCCCATAGTTCTTGCATTTGTAACATAACAAGTTTCATGGCTTATTTCGATATATATCCAATATCAAAGACTATAGAGAACTATAATAACAATGTTTCTTTCGAAGGACTTCCAAATGTACCTCTATCATGGGTATAAAGAGGTCTTCGTTTGAAATGGATAAATGAGCTGCGAACATTTTCAATTCAAATTTTGAACGGGCCAATATTCACCATATAGAACCATGTAATGCCCGAAGTAAATGTAAATGATTTTCTAACAATGAATTACCTATTAAAAAACAGGAAGGACTTCCGAATGGGAAAGATACCGTCAAACCTCAATCAAACTGCAGAGAATACTCACAATTCAAATTTTCAACAGGCTGATATTTGCCATGTAGAACTTATTAATACCCCAAGTAAGTGTAAATCATTTTCTAACAATGAATAACCAATAAAAAAAAATTTACTGCAAATTATATCCTATATTTTATTACGAAACCAAAATATCCAATCGGAAGTCCTACCAAAATAACTATAGCATCATGTATAATCTATATATATATATATCTTAATGGCCTACATCAACGTACCCAAAAGGAAGTCCTACCTTTTCTTTTAATTCCATAATGAGAATAACATCAGCAACTCCCAAAAAATCATCTATTGTCGATAGTTTAAAATTACCGTCCTTTTACACCTTGGGCCTTTTTAGATGGTGCTATAAAACCATGGTTTTGGAGCAGTACCTCAGAACTTTGAAAAGAACTTTCTAAATTTTTATTCTGCTGTTCTTTCCGGAAATGGATACTGATCTGCAAAATTTTGAATCTTTTGTTAAGAATTGGTTTCGGCAATTAAAGACTTTCCAAAATTTACCTTTTGTATGCTTTTCTGTAAACCAGTTTGGTTTGAATTTTAAAGAGAGGAGCAAAAGAAATTAAAAAAAATTTTGACAATTACAATAATAAATAGAGCTTATACTGATCTGCAAAATTTTGAATCTTTTGTTAAGAATTGGTTTCGCAATTAAAGACTTTCCAAAATATACCTTTTGTATGCTTTTCTGTAAACCAGTTTGATTTAAATTTTAAAGAGAGGAGCAAAAGAAATAAAAAAAAAACTTTTGACAATTACAATAATAAATAGTTCTTATATATATTTCTTAGTATTACTACATGTATGAATTTTTCAAAAATGCCTTAAGCTGTGTCATACTTTTTAAATTGAAATGGGCGACTGAAATTGAAAACGAAATACTGGAAATTAACTTACTAAGACTAAACAAATCCAAGATGCATAGCATAAATTTTTGTGTGATCTTTGGTGATATTCCAGAAAGTTTTGTAGATAGTATTCTTTAACAAACCTTAAGCAAATGATCAAGAAGGTATACATGATTTCATTAGCCCTCGAGACTGAGATCTACTATGACATGCTTAAATTAGTAAAAATATTTTTGTTTCACTTTTACATTACCCTACACAGTTTTGTCTTTTGTTTGTTTTGCCATGATTTAAAATTAAATGAATATAAAAAAATCACTTTTAATTCAAATGGGAAACATATGTTCCTTTGCTTACAGAAGTTTATATTAAGTTCACAGCTTCATCTTGTTTAAGGTAAAAGTTGGTATTTTTTTTTAGATGAAACAACTGTTGATCTAGATCGAAACGCTTTTTATTTAGTTTTACTATTAGTGAATATATAGAGAGGAAAGGTTTTATCCAGACCTACCTAGCTTGAAAAATATGTTGGGGGAGCCACGTTAAATTTTATCAGTGTGCTAATTTTGTTTATAAGAAAGAAAAAAAAAGACTTAAAATGCTCAAAAATATTGTAAAGGGGCGACAGTCTTTTGGCACCCTCAATACAATGGTGGTACGTGTATAAGCATGACAATCCTCTTGCTTCTTCTATAAACTGTGTAAAAGGATGCTGCCATTTAAACAAACTTTGACCATTGCACTCATTTCATGTTGTTAGAGTTTTATTATGTGAAAAGGGTTTGGAAAATTTAACTCTTTTATGAAATAACGGAGACACGACTTTCTCAAATTGCAATTGATAGACAAATACACCTAGACCAATCATATCACATAAAGCATTACAGGTGCTAAAAAATGTGTGTATTTTACAGTTTTAATGGTGAGTTTAATTAATCTTGTTTACTGGAAATACTGCCAGTGACTGATCTAGTCAATATGATGTATTTGAAATTGGATACACGTCCAAAGTTGAGACGCAAGAAATTTTTATAATGATTTTTACACTGGATTATATGTGGTGTGAAAATCAAGGTTTAATCTAGATATGAATTTATTTAACCGCGAAATACAGAATGATAATTAAACTATGAACATCAATTTAAAAATGTATTTTAGTGCAGTCTGGCCATACATAGGTTGGTAAGGTCAATTCTTCAATTAGCAGTACTGAAATACATTTAGATCAAGATAGAGGGCTGACCTAAAGAGTTCATAGAATAATAAAAAAAATGTATAAATTTATAAAATGAATAGGGATAATGATTTTAAAAGGTATGATAGTTCACCTATATCAAGTCATGGTAGATATTTCTCTTTGATTTTTAATTGTATGGGAATGTTGAAGGTTTGTAAGGAGGGTTAAATGGGGTTTGAGGTTGAAAACATCAAACAAAGAATCAGATGTGATTTAACTTTCTGGTACGCCATACATTCTTAAGTTCTTTGTCTTCAAAAATAAGCTAAAACATAGCAGCAGATCTAAGGTGAGTTATGCATGTAGCTAAATTGATATTGCATTTAAGTGTAACCAGCATGAAACATGAGTAATGTATGATTTAGGCTTTGTAATACAAACAATTAAATTTTTATTACTTCATATCCAGTCTTTGCATTTTAACTACATGTATACCACTACACTTTCCTTTTTTGAATCATCAACATTAACCCAAAAAAAAGTTTTGAAATGTAACACTTTAAGATTATGTCAGAGCAGCAGCAACAATGGCTGTGATGATAATTTTAACCAGAGAATTCAAGAAACTTAAAGGGAGGGAGGGAAAGTGGGTAACATTGCATTATTGGTGTTTTTTCCAGTCTTACCAGATTGATGAAATCAAAACATAATAAGAACTTATTCTCATTAACTGTGTGAGAATTGAAAAACAGTTCTTTGGTGAACATGTTGTTTACCAAACATATATGTAACAATAATCATAATTTCCTGATTAGAAACTGTAGTTGAAATTAAATTGATGAAGAAAAGCCACAGGAAACAAAGAAAAAAATCTTTAATTTAATCAGTCTGTGGTCAATTTGCTCCTTGTGGATTAGGCTGCCTAGACTGCTTTGGAGTAAATTAAAAATGGAGAAAGGACATTGACCAAGAAATAGGTGACCATGAAAGGAATCAATATATTTTCATACACTTTGCTCATAATTACTCTAGAAACACCACTTATAGTTATATTTTATGTTGACCAGATTTCAACTCTAGAAATTATGTGATATAATCATGGTGGTAATGTTTTTTGTTGTTTAGTAGGTTAGTATGCTTTATTGAACAATGGTTTTATTTTGTTTCAAAATAAATATAATCATAATTATGGATTTTATTTCAAGCTCTAGAGATATAAAAATAACTGGAAAAGAATCTCTTCCCCTTCAAATTCCTGGATCAAGAATATCTATTTTTATCTTTGTAGCCATGCCACAAGGGAAAAAAAGAGCGATCGAAGATCATAAAAATACTGGCCAGAATAAAAAATTGAAAGGTAAGTGCATTGGTCTCTATCCAACAACTCACTTCATTTAAATTAACAGCCACTATTGCTCTGAAATTTCGTCTCTTTATTTTACACCTCTAAGAACATCTTTTGGGTATAAAATCTGCCCCCAAAAACTTTTTTTAAAGAAACTACACATTTATCCTAAACGAGGTAATTGTCTCTATTGTTCTAAAAAAATATCAGTTTTGAATTGACTTGGTACTGAGCAACTGTGCGGTGAGAGGAGGTAAGGCAAGAGAAAGTACAAGCCTGTGTATCCTCTCTGTGGTGCCTGAAAGTGTAGACCACAGTCAGGGAAGAAGAGGGGTTTTAAAACAAAACATTGATCAACACCTACAGATCTACTCCCTGTCTTTTTCCATTATGTGCTGAGTGAGAAACACACAAGATAAGATCAGCTTTACTTATTCCTCTTGGGAAAGATCATCTGAAACTGTTTTTAGGGCCTGTGTGAAGAAAAGAAGAGCACAACTGGAGTTATGGCCTTTAAAAGGGTCAATGAGTTCCTTTTTCGCAGAAGAAAGTCAGCATGTAAATGTAGAACTTGGATGCATGTAACTCAAAAGATTTTTGTTATAAGTTCAGTAACTTTTTTATACATAACAATGACAGTCCAATCAGAATTTTTCAGAGGTCTCAAATGTTTATTTCTACTTTGTTTTGAGGGCAGAAAATTTGTGCATTTGATTTTTGTTATTTCAATTTAGAAACTTAAAAAAAATCCCCAAATTTATAGACTTTCAAAAATTTATATAAAATTAACCAAAATATGCTAGTTAGCTGTTGTGTTCATACCTTTAATCAGTCAGTGAAAAAAAGGTGTGTTAAAATCAGGTGAAAATGAAGGTAACATGAATCTACACTTAAACTAATGAGAGGGCTGAAGCTGACCACCTCTGTGATCCCTAGACTGTTATCTCTCACTCACTTCATGCATGTCTGTTTGTTCATTAATGTTGCTTACACCTGCTGAGGATGAGTCAAAATAGACCCCTGAAGCCTCAGAATGTTCTAAATTGACCTTTCTTTGGGAAATGCGCTTTACAACTTAATCTTTTCTCTAAAGAGGAGTTCTCAGCAGTAGACCACTGTAGTTTATAGAGAAGAGATTCACCCACATGTTCATTGTTTTAGATATATACTTGCAATGGTTAAATCATCTCCATAAAAGGTAAAACTGATGATGCTTTCAGTTACATTCAATCCACCACAGTTGGCCCAAGCACACGTGCTCAGCTAGGAAACATATTTTATTTTGAAAACAAAGTCAGTAATATTGAAATAATGATGCTTAGGTCACCAGCTAGAGGATTTCATCTATTTGTTGTATTACAGTCAAGCTTAACTTTTAGCTGAGCAAACATTCATCTGTCACCTGCAGAAAACAAGGAAAACTGCAGCTCTACTTTCCCAATTTTTTCTATTTGTTATTTAAAAAAAAATGTATTTCTGAATTGGGTAAAACTGTACTAAGTGACAATAGACAGTGCTAAAATAGGATTGATGATGACTGTTTTTTACCTTATGAGAGAGCAACAGAGACATAAGCCCACTGTCGAAAATGAAATACTCTTTGAAGACCTGATTTAAGTAGTAAACAAAACAAAAAATAAATTGATCTGACATATTAAACCTAGCTCCGTCTTTAGTGAAAATAAAGTCCATAGTGCTAACAGTAATGCAAAAAAAACAGATATGACCAATGACACACCGGTTTTCTTTGGTAAGAATTTAATGATAAGTAACCAACATTTGCTGTGATATCCTTTGGGAATTTGCATCAAAGATCAGGCACAAATCTTTTTTACTTCAGCTGTAGAGTACATGTATCTTAGAAGTTACTTATGGTCTTATTGGCATATGAGCGATTAATAGGCTTTTTTGTTTTTCAATTGCTGTAAGTGTAACAGCTGTGACTCATTCATCTTTCAACCTCTGTATCTGCCATGACTTTTATTTAATGGATGATAACTTTGTTTATGTTCACACTTGGCATTCTTTAATTTGTTTTTATTATTAAAAAATAGTTACCTCTATCCTTAGCAGCACATAAATGTCCATTGATTTGATAATGCATACAATGCAATCATGTAACTTAGAACTGAAGCAATAAACTGCAGACTGGCAGACGAAACCTCAGAGAAAGATTCATGTAAATTGTTCAAGCATCTTATAACTTCCCGTGTTTATTTGTCCCCATCTTTTTTGTGTTCTTGATGGCTTCATCCTCTACCAGTGAGCCATGACTCTCATGGCCGAGCACAGGGTGTTGTCCTCACCTGTGGTCAGAATGATGTCGGCCAGCTGGGGCTGGGCACTGAAATTATGGAGAGAACTCGCATGGCCTTTGTGGATGTAGCTGATCCGGTCATTCAGATTGTCGCAGGAGGCATGCACACTGTCTGTCTCTCCAGTACTGGCCAGGTTGTTAGGTTTTATCTTGCTTTCCCTCAATAACATTAATTGTTGGGTACCTGCTATCAACTTACATTTATCTCAATCATACATCATTTTCTTTTATTAGAAATGGGAAGAGATCAATTTATGTATTTAATTATTTTTTTTTTTGGAAAAGATGAGAGAATCTTTAAACTTTGTTTTCTAAATGTGAAGAAGTGCAGTACAGTCAAGATTCACCATTTAATATGAAACTTGTGGTCTAAGACAGCTAAAACAGAAATTCAACTGGAGAAAATTTCTTTCACTAATGAGATATTAGTGGGCCTGACCCACAAGAGACCATTGAGTCTGATGGAAATCCTTTCTTTAATTACTGGGCGTGCTAATGTTAAAAGCAATCAATGATTGTTTCAATCCTTGCCATTTTCTTGGATCATTTTGAGTAATGTAAATGCTAACAAAGGTTAATTACATTTTATTTATCAGGTTTACACATTTGGCTGCAATGACGAGGGAGCTCTTGGAAGAGACACAACTGAGGAGGGGTCAGACACAAGGCCAGCTAAGGTAGCGTTGCCTGCTCCGATTGTGATGGTGAGCGCTGGAGACAGCCATACTTCTGCCCTCACAGATGATGGCAGAGTCTATGCTTGGGGAACATTTAGGGTCAGTGCAAGAAACAATTTTCTAAAAACTCATTACTTTTAGTTTTTTTTTATTATATATATAATTATAACCAGTATTCTTTTTTGTTTTTTTTTAAAACAAGAAACTGGTGTGCTTTGGGCATAGGAATCTCGACATCTTTTTTGTAATTTTTATGTAATTTAGAAAGCTGTGTTCAAACATTCAAAGACAATCAGGATATGTTTCAAAACCACTTTAAATAAGTTGGATGTCAAAAGTATGAATTTATACAAAAGACATTTTTGTACAATTTCAAATGAGTCAAAAACAGAATATATGCGCAGAGATTACAGATAATGTCATGCCCTTTTTGCTCCTTAGAAGTCGAGAAAAATACATTGTTCTCAAAATCATCTTTCAATGTCAAAAGAGTGACAAGTCACTCCTTTTAATTGGGTACCAGGAATATTTAACTGATGTACATAAAATTATGATCTTATAGTGTGTGGTCATAGTGGAAACCAGATGTTCTAATAAACATGATTTAAAACTTTAAAAAAATACTGAAACCTTGGTATTTCATTGTTTTAGCTGTGATGTTACAGCATTTAATATTTTTAGATATCTTTTTTTGAGTTTCCGGGGTAATACAGTTAAAAAGATATCCTTTACAATGGCTGTTCTCCTTATACTGCTGTATCCTTGTCTGCATTTAATCCTTCTCACCTGAACCTTTAACTGCCTCTTCTGTTTAGGAAATCTTCGTCAACTGCTATACCTTTTCAGTTTCCTTTTTTTTTCTAATCTTTGCTCAGATATCTTCATGCTCTTACTCCCTCTTATTCCGTCTTTTTGTTGTCACATCTCCTCATTCCGTTGCTATTCCTTATCCACGATTAGTTTGAGGCGTAAGTTTAGCTAAGGTCAAAGTCCAAGGAGACTGAACTATCTCTTGACATCTTTTGTGAGTTTTAATCATCCTAAGTGGGATTACAAGAAGATTATGATCAAGAGTGTCTTTTGTCTGCTCAGACACAGAGGGGGGCATACGCTGTATCAGCAAAGTTGGTGTCTCTGTCTCACATTGGTGAAATTCATTTATATCAGATTTACAAATGTAGAAAAATTTTGCAAAGCTATTTTTTATGTCCTATGAACCAAAATTTTTATATATTTGGGCACAGATTTGTGGACCAATTGGTCTTACTACTTTATTCTAGTTTGATTAATACGTAGGGGGGGGAAAGGAAACAACAAAGTGAAAGGGAAAAACTGATGTTTCGCCAATTATTGAAATGAAATAATCTATGTTCTATACTTGTGCTTCAAGGTATTCTGGAGCATAATATTTCTTTGACAGCGCTTAAAAGATAGAAGTAAGAAATTGGCAAGAAAATAATTTGTAAATGATTTGCTCGTTTGTGAATCCAACGCAAGTCACCACCAAGTTGCCTTTGAATTTTGCTTTTAGTTAAAAGTTATGGACCCTAAAATAAGATTAGACTACACGGTACCACAACCTGAATCAGCCAAAGCTCTTACTTGTGCCTGAGTTGCACTAGCAGTCTTACATATTTTGTCTTTAGGTACAGGAGAAGTAATAAACCAGCGAATAGAACAGGGGTTTTTTTTTTATAGTTTTTTGTTTGTACCATTTGCTAGTTTTTAGTCAAAGCAATTTTTTTTAAAAAAAATTTGATTCACATTAATTCCTTTTATGCCTCTGTTGTGTGCAGGATGCCAATGGGTCGATTGGGCTGACCGGCAATGGCATAGAGAAGTTGCCGGTCGAGCTAATCCAGGAGGAAGTTGTCATCAAGGTTGTCTCGGGCGGGGATCACCTGGTCTGTCTCACAGACAGAGGGGAACTCTTGAGTCTTGGTATGGAGCAACACTCAGCGTGTTTTCTATAGTAGATTCAAATAGATCAATTGTGACCTGCATATTTTTTGTAACTTTCAATTTATGTAATATATATAATGCTATTTTTTTCCATTTTTGAAATCCTATTAGAGGATTGTTTATGTTTTTACCCTGATGCAGATTAGTGACTATCTCACTGTGCAACCTTACAACTTGGCTTGGAGTTATACCATAGGTCTCAGCGTCCAGTTTAAAGTCTTTAGAGAGGCTAAGAGACATCAAATAAGATAAAACTACTCACTGCAGCAAAACTTTCTGTAATCTCTTTACATAATTTAGGAAATGGCTGATGCTTTTTACGATGTATAATGTTAGTGTTTTCTACCATAAGGGAAGCCCTGCGAATTGATCATGCTATCACTCTTGCTAGAGTTTGAAGCTCATAATTCCCAGTTCTGTAGACTAAGAGGTTGGATGTACCTTTTTTTATTTTTCAAAGTAATTTGTCTCTTAAGAGGTATGTTGTATTTTATTTTTAAAGGAAATAGAAGTGGAAAATTAGGAGGTACTTGAAACGGAATGAAGTGATCTGGTCTCAGATTTCAGACGGGTCTTTCTTTGCCTCAAAAATATATTGACTGTGGTGGAAAAACAACCAATTTACATCCAAAAGTAGCTTTTTTTGTTTTTGTTTGGTAGAGTCAAATGTACCATTGAGAAGGTCTTTCATTTGGCATTTGTTTGGATGAAGTAAGATTTTTTTTAATCAAAAGATGGCTCCTTGATGTTCATTAATTATTTCCGGTTTGATTGCAATCATGGTTAATCCATATTGAACTCTAAGACAATATTCAGAGATTGAATGAAGAACATACATTTTATTTTTAGAAGAAAAGATATTGATAAATGGCATTATATTTCAATTCTGGGACCCCAAACAGAATGAAGAGAAGCGATAAAGTCATTACAGAGAACAATAGATTACAATGACACTCATGAATCATTTTCTAACAGCTTTTATTTCAAACACCTCAACTAATAAAACTCATTATTGATTGTGAGAAATAAACTTAAAATAAAACGACAATGTGAGAATTGCACTCTATACAAAATACCACAGTGTGAGAACCTCACTTAACGCAGAATATCACCAAAGGCTTCTAAATACGTGTCATGACCAAATAATGACATTTTCCTTATAAATAGTGTGTAAGCTACAGAGGTTTCTGAATAGTTCTTTTCTTTAATTCACATCTTACCAGTACATATAAGAAAAGTTTGTAGTAAAAATCAGTGGAGAAAAGTTGCAAAATTTAAGAAATTAACGAGCATCCGCTCAATATTGTCATAGCCTTTCACTTAACAATTTTTAATTATTTTTTAAGATCAACACATTTTTTCTGACAATGATTAGAGCTAGATGAAGCAATTTTTCCCAAGATTCATATTGTATATACCAAGAAGTAGGTGATTTGCTTACCAAATATAGCTTTTAATTGTGCAACATGATTCTAAAATAATGAAGTAATTTTTTTCTCTGGTGCTCTTGAGAGATTAACTTAATGATGTCTTCAGATTCTTCTATCAGTATGTATGTGATTTTATCAGTATTTAAGTGAATGCTACACATTTTCCATGTTTGCCTTCATATGCCAGGTTGTGCAGAGCAAGGTCAACTGGGGAGAATTGCAGAATGCTTTGCAACACGCGGCGGTCGCAAAGGACTCGGTAATCTTGCAATAAAGTTGAAAACAGTGTTTTGAAATTTGAATTTCTACCAGTGGGATCTTTTTTGGGCTTTTCTAATAGGAACTTCTGTATGTAAACCATCTCTGAAAGCATGTTTTAAATTTTTTCGTTCTTGAAAGTCCATAAAAAACAAGTTTTTCATTGATTATATAGACGTTAAGATCCCATAGTTTGGCTTAGGTCATAATTCCTTTGAATGTGATAGTAACTGTGAGGTAAAAGTTAAAAACTCAGATATCACTTTTGCCTTTTTTCAATTTCTCAGACATGCTTCTCTCCCCTGGTCGAGTGAAAGTAAAAAAGTACCACTCCAGAAAACTAGCGAAGTTCTCTGATGTATGGGCTGCAGCTTACGTCACTTTTGCCAAAGAACAGGAAACTGGAGATATCTATGCTTGGGGTTTAAATAACTATTTTCAACTGGGTAAGTGGAATTTTAAGAAAGACCAGCCAGTCCCTTTAAATATTTTGATTTTGCTTTGTTAAGGGTTGAGAGTCTTCCTGCTTCCTTTTATCCATCAAATTTTTAAAAAAATCACTGTTGACTTCTTTTTTTGTCCTTTCACGATGAATCAGATTTTAGTCTTTAAATAGATAGCAGATCTCAGAAAGAAAAGTAGGGCTAAAAAGATAATATTAGTTCATCCTTATGGTTTTATTTGTTTTCCTAAAGATATTACACACAAACCCCCTGCCTTGTTTGTTGTTGGGTTGGGTTTTTTTGTTTTTTTTTTTTTGAGAAAGTAGGGAGAGGATTAAGTAAATAGTTTAGCATTAGTTTCTTCTTGTCCTTAATATTAAAGTTTGAGATAAAACACTTTACTTTTTGTTTCCACCTTGTCCCTTCTGAAATATATTTATATATTGGCATTCATTTTAGCGCTGTCAAAATAGCTACTATAGGTATCTGGAGCTCAAAATTCCATCATTACATTCGTGTTCTTAATCCTATCACAAGATAGTAGACTCCCTGGATTAAACTCTTTAGATGACTGCTTGGGTGGAAAATGTTTTACTTCATAATGGGGAAGGAATTCTTATTAGAATTTAAGATCATCATGGAATCTATTCCATGTGTTGGCAGAGTAATCAGGATTGAAGGAAAATATTTGCTGCATTGTAATATGAAAGGAATAATAGAAAATATAACATAAATAATGTTGTTTGATTAAGACCATTGTCACTCAGACACAGGTTTAGTTTTCATGCTTTACATTCATGTTTATGTCTACATTACATAGAATCAAAGCTCACTAGTTAATATACTTTCAATAGGAAATCAAGATTTTTGGACTTATACGGAAACGGAAACAAAATTTTTTAACCCAAATAGTTACATTTCCAAAGAATCCAATCTTATCTCCGCCATCATTCTCTGAAGTAAGTACTAAATGTAGTTTCAGATTTGTGTTATATTGACTTTGGTTTTCCCCACCAGGTTTTGAGGATATGGGCAACAGATTTCTCCCAGAGAGAGTGAAGTCATTTTCAGAGAGTGGGCAGTGGTCAACAATCTGTGGGGGCTTACACCATACGGTGGCTCTGAACTCTGAAGGTAACTTTTTTAAACTTAAATTTTTTTTGTTATAATGATTTTCCAAGTTTTGCACCAGTCTGTGACATAGTTTGGTGCTCTTTTTTTAAGAAAAAAATTCGTCACAGAAGGTATGAATAAAAATTATTGAAGTTTGCCATTCAATCAATTCTTTTTAACTTTTTAGAACATGAAGAGTATATGTCCTGATACTCAGATTTGTTCTTGCGTGACTCAACAAGTATGTATACTCTACAATCGAGCGTTCATTGGAGAAAATTAATGTGTTAAAGAAAACTATTTTAATACCCTGTACCTCTGAGCCCCTGAGTTTTCTTTGATGTCTTATGGAAAGAGACAAAAAATTAATGTTCCATTACTCATTTATGTTGATGATGCTTCACATACTTCAGCACTTACTAACTTGAGGGAAGGAACGGTAAGGTGAAAATGAATTCCTCTGGGATTTTTTATATTGCTGAAGGTAGATGGCTTGACATCATTGTATTTTAAAAAACAGTTGAATGAAAAAGTTAATTCATAATCATACAAAGATAAAACTGGCAGAGGAAAACCACCAAGTCCCTGGGATTTCCGATTTCTGAAGTATCCATAGCGCATATTTTTTTAATGCAGTTAAACAGTTGAATATGACGTTTAACTCTTTTCTTTTTAAGGTAAAGTTTTTACCCTTGGTCGAGAGGACTACGGCAGGTTGGGGCTCGGAGAAAACTGCGGGGAGAAGCTGTTACCAACTCTAGTTCCAGCTTTAAAAGACTTCACATGTTCTGGTATTGGTGCTGGCGGTTGCTGTAGCTTTGCTGTCACATCTGATGGTGAGTTATTCTAGTCTGATAATTTGCCTCAATTGGTAAATGCATCTTTCAGGCAGGGCATTGAAATGATGAACCAATATTATCAATTGACTTTCTCAAAATCCTGAAGGTTCTCTCTGCAGCCTCTTGTGGAACGCAGAACTCTTTGAAATTATCTTTTAGTTACACAAACAACACACATTTTGACTATTTCAAGAGTTGGTATGTCTAAAAATCCCTGAATCTAATTCTTTACATCTGTAGATGATCCTCTGAAATACTATTAGTACTGAGTCAGTAAGTGTGATGGTTAGTGAGCCACCCCTGACTGTGTCTCCCCAGGTACTCTCTACTCGTGGGGCATGGGCTCCAACAACCAGCTGGGACTAGGTGGGGAGGATGATCAAGATGTCCCGACAAAAGTGACAGGGAAACAACTGGAGGCGAGGTTAGGCAATAGTGTTTTATGACTTGAAGATATATGTGTATAGATAGATAGATAGATATATGTGAGGCAGCTGAGGACTTTCACTTGTAAGTTGCAACTACCGATTTTGAGTAAAAAAATCGATTCTTGGTTCATGAGGAGTTATGGTCATAACTTCAACAATTATAACATTTTTTCTTCATGCTCTTTGAATAAAACATTTGAAAATAACCATTTAATGTGTTTATTTTGCATTTTTGTGCGGCTACCTCTGTCGGCAAAAATACTAAATATAGAATCTAGTGCACATCCTCCATTCCAACCGTTTGATCAGTTTTCGATTTGAAGTGAAATGCAAACTTGTATAACTTGTCATCTCGCACAGAAAACATTCATAAATATTGTAAAATATATATATATATATTTGCCATAAGTGTATTATTTGTATTTGCTTTAAAATACACTGCGCAGCCTTTGTTTTGTCGAAGCTTTTGTAATCATTTGTAAAGCCGAGAGCAATGGCATCCACCGCATGTAGATCTAGAGACACTGTTCATGATGAGCAAAGCAGGCCTGCTGCTCTATTAGATTTAATGCATCAATGATGACAATGCACTAGACCAGAACTACGCAAACCATCTTCATGGTTGTTTAGGGACAGATCCCATTGCTTCTGACTCTGACTTTGATGATACTGATACTAGCGATCTTGAAAGTGATATCTGCAGATATTGAAGATTTTTAAAAGGCTGTAAAAAATGTAAGAAATAGACTTAAATATTGATCATTCACTCATTACATTATTGTACAAATATATTCCACGTGATTTCATGTGTTGATTGGTATACAGAAGTCATTTTGTGAGTGGAAATGTAAAAAAAATGACAAAAAAAGGAACCAAAGCTTAAAAGGCCATTTGCTCTAAAGTGGGTATCCGTAGGTAATGAATCTTTGAAAGACAATATTCAATAACAATTTTAAGAAGCTGTAAACGTCATTCTCTTTAGAAATATTTGCTGTTTCAGAAAACGTTTATAGCTTAGTATGCTCTAAAATCGATTTAAGACTGGAATCCCTGGCTCCCTCACACACACACATGTGTGAGTGTGCTTAACCTCTACCGCTTTTTCAATATGTTAATAAGAAAATTTCCTTTTGAGATTTTTTTTTGTGGGTACATGGTTGGAATCCTTGCAGCAACTTAAATTTAATATTGAGCATTTGCATTTTTTGTTTTTCTTATTGGTGTTGATCTCAGATATGACACATTTCCTTGTTGCTGTTTTTTTTTTTAATGTGGTAACAAAAAAAATTTCCATATATGTCAAGTCTTCAAAAGTTTTAATATTATACTTATCTTACTCTTAGTCCTTGGAAAATTCATGATAGAACCATAGAGACAAAAAAAAAAGAAATTTTAAATTCACTTTCTCAAGAGCGTGTTTTCAACACATTGACAGACTGACTGCATCCATGTATTATTTTATTGGCATTTGGACAGGCTTATCAAATTTGTTTCTAATATAAGTTGAAGGCAAACTTGGGATTGATTTTAGAAATAATCTTATGTTATTTTCTTTTGAAGATCTGCCCTGATGGTATCTTCTGGAGGTCAGCATACTGCAGTCCTCGCGAAGAACATGCAAAATGGAACAGCACATTGACGCATTTTAGTCTAGTGGAGTTTGTGTGTATATGTGTGTGTGTGAATGTGAAAAGCTTATGATGTGAAATGTCAGGCAGACAGGTGTTGTATTTTGTAAATGAGCAAAAAGCATTGTTTGAAATTTTATCCAAAGATGTAAGCAGCTTTTAGATGTTAATTCATGTGGAATGTCTTATCTTAGATGTTTTTATTTAGTTTCATGTATTGTATTTATTTTGTTTGATGGAATAAGCTTTGAGATTTTATATCATGTCTTCATTCTGCCCATTTTAATAACAATGGCAATCTTCTTCTCATGCTGGTTCATACATCATTTCTGTTAGTCTATTTCTATATTACCACAATAACTTGCGCATGACCTTGTCTGTGTGTTTTCATTAATGAGTTATAAATTTAGAGCATTTATTGAATTTTTTTCTTGATATATTAAGAGAATGTTTTCTATATAAAGTAGTTTTGGACCTTTTAGATAGATAATACTGAACATGGTTTCTGAACTTTTTAGTAAGATGTATATTGATACTGAACATTGCCGCAGCATGTCCCGCCCTCAAACAGTGATGCTAAAATTTTACCCTTCCAGTTTTAGCTGGTGGGCATGTTTTTGTCAGGGATGTTAAACCAGCAACATGTAACTATGTAGAGGCCCATTGGTCATTTTAAGGTTTAGTTAACATTGTTTTGTTTTTATGCGGAAAGAAAATTATGTAGACTTGTGTCAAAAAACTTAGTTTTCTCTTCACAGCATAACCCAGATTTTAATTAATACTAATGACCTTGAGTCAGAGCAGATTTGGCTTTGACCTTTGTATTACAAATGTGAGATTAAGTCTTATGAGAGTACATTTCACAATGTTGCTGATTTAGTTATTCTGGCTTCCCTTATTAAAATTCTGTCTTAAATATATGTTTTATTCACTGTTGCAGTAAAAATTCCACTAGCTCTGAATTTTCAGCTTTGTAGTTGTGCACAGTTCTTTCAACTTGTATTATAATCTATGGCAGTAAAGAAAAATTATTCAGTTGACACAAAAGGCTTTCTCCTGGATTGAAATATTGAACTTACATTTCTTGTGATGAACATTAGAAAAAAGGAAGCTCCAGTGTCATGAATTTAGCAGTTGGGCTGCTGGCAGGTCTGACTTGCATACCTGTAATACAAACTGCACAATTTCGATTTGCAATGAATTCCATTTACAGTTACATCAAGTTTTTATCTAAATTGATTGGAAGCTGCATTTTGTGCCTGTCAAGATCCTTTTCTTGTGTCTTTGCTTTAAGATTTTTTTGACAGTTTCTGCCCTGCAGACTTAAAAGTGCATGTTTACTAAATGGTGATGATGGTGAAAAAGTACCTATTCATGTTATTGATTCTTCTCATTCAATTTCGGTTTCCAGTGCAGAGTGTGGTTGTGAGTAAGATAGAGACATTTTTATAGAAGAGTTGGGACAGCAGAAGTTGTCAGATTTACCCTTTATCTCTTCCTCTAAATTTTTAGAATTCTTTTAAGTTCTCACACTACAGTGTGGGAAAAAGAAGATAGTGTTGTGCCTGACACTTCTATAGGTTTAGGTTGAGAGCCGAGCTTCACTTGTTTGAGGCGTGGATATGCCGTGTTCAGTGTCAACCTCATCTCACAGTTCACCTGAAACCTTCTAGAGATCCAGGACTCCCTGTCCTCTCCAGTAAAAATTGGAGTTTACCAAGATTAGGGACTTTAACAATGCTTCTTATTCTTTTGCCTAATTTATTGCTTATTCTTGTTAAATAAATTTAAAAGAGTTTGATTTCAAATTTAACATCTTATTACTTTGTTACTTTAAATATGATCATGGCTTCAATGATCCAACATCCAAGGTAGAGTTGTGAAGAGAAAAACAAATAATGCTAGATGGCTCCCTTTTATATGAGTTTTAACTCCATGGATCTTCTTTTAGTATTATAAATCTTATTGATGCCCTTAAAACTGGATTTTAAAGTTAAAGTCCCAAATTATTCTTTTGAAGTGGAGTAAAAACATTTTGTCTCAATAGGCATACATCTCTGTATATTGCATGCTAGCTGGATGTCAAATCCTGCCAAAATTGTTTATTAATTGCATCATCTTTTGCAGCCAATACTACTTGATTTGTGATTGGGTGAGAGACTTGCCAGGCCAGAGTTACTATAGGCTATTGTAAACTACATAATTATAGCACTGGCTGAATATACAGTGTGAAGCTATCAACATCATTTATTTTGTATTTATGCTCCACTGGGAACAGTGACGACAAAGGGGTCACACTTTTTATCTTCATTTATTTAAATATAATGATAAATTAAAAGCAATAGGCAGCAATGACGAGCCTTAAGCATATTTTTGTTAGTGTTTTGTAGGCTAACTGTTCAGATGTTTAATGAGGACAGATTCTTGAATATTCATGATTTAGTAAGAGATATTGGTCTAGGCTAGCTAAGAGTATATGTACAAGGAAACAAAGCCTCATTTTGTCCACGTTTCTCATAATTTGACGGTTATGCTTTGGTTCGTTGAATGTCAGGTGCTCATTATATCTAACTTCTTTTATGATTGGTGATTAATTTAACATGTTCTGTGGCCTGCAGGATCAAGGCGTTTGGGACACGGGTAGATAAATAAGCAACAAGCCATGATAAGTCCTATAGAACGATTTTTGGGTTTTGGGGTTGTTGTTTTTTTTTGTGTGTGTGATTTTACAGTATAATCATGCAAAACTCTTCAATCATGGCTTGAATTTATTTAGTGTTAAAATTATTGGATTATTCTCATGACTAGTTTTTCTTAAATACCCTTATGACCCACTTGCACTGATATGAACAGGTACTTGTACTTGTACTATATTTCTCACCTAAAATTTGCTACATTGTTCCTCCTGCCTCAAAGTTCATTTTATCGTTTCTGAGAAAACAAGTCAAAGGTCAGAATAGTCTTTGAACTGTCTTCAGATTTTGATATTCTATAGCAATTTGTTTTTTGTTTTTTGCACAAGTCGGTAGAGATTCTCAAAATGAGGGAAATGCCAGAATAATTGTGAGGCTCCCCTCTAGCAGATAAAGGAAAGATCCAGCAGACGTGAACCATAGATGGAGGTCATCTGTGTTGTTCTGCTAGTCAGTATGCATGCGTGTTGACAGGATATGGCTTCCTGATGATGTAAACTAGTGTCCAACTGATCTGTCTCACACTTTGTCTCACACTTTGTCATAGCAGTTTAGCACACTACACAAGTTGATGGCAGCCATATTAACAACCACAGATCTATTTATGACTATGCCCTCTATGTAATGCTCAATCTTTATTCATATGTAATGATTATATGCACAATTTGTATGTTTTGAAGTCTATGTTGTCATGTTAAGAAGAACAAATAAAGAGAAAGTACAATCAAAACATAAGGCTTATTTTTAACAGTATATGTTATTAAATTCTTTTCCCTCCTTATTGTGATGTGTATTTTTAACCCTCATTTATGGATTAATCATTATCACTACATTGATTTATTTGAATTCATGGGTTTGGAGAGCAGCATGGGTAAAATATTGACATCTGGTTACCAGTGCTCTCTGGGAGTTTAAAACTTTTAAAAGCTGATACCAGTGATAGTGTTACAGTAATTATATACATGTAGTACGTCTATTCTTTTAGGGGTGAAATGTTTGACCGTGTTTTCGATTAAAGTTTCCAAAGTAGCACATTTCAATAGCTTGATGAGTTTTGAATGAGCCATATCTTTTGAATCTGAATGAGTCACATCTTTTGAATCAAATGAAAATCTTCGCAATTGGCCTTGAGACAGAGAGATTTTAAACGTTTTCAGGAGGAAAATCTTTGTGACACAATGAACCTATAAGTAGAAATATATCGTGTTCCAAAAGGAATGCAAAAAAATTATCTATATTAAACATGATAACCATATATAAAGACAGTAAAAATTGATCGCCATGATTCTGCTGCAAATCTGATTAATAGTTTAATACATGTACTGGTTTCCATGCAAGACCTAAGCTCACTTAGATCATCCAGGAAATCAAAATATTTATACTACAACTTATGGAGTTTACCGAACCGATGATAAAGAAACATGAAGAACAGCTTCGGCTTGATCAGAACGTGGGCATGTCGGTTTTCGATAAATTAGGCTCACTTTACGTGTGTGGTGATCTATGCGGTCAATTGGAAATCTCATTCAAGACATTGTGTAGGGAGCAGAGGGGCCACAAGATTAACAACGTAGGGGAACTCTCTAACATTGTGTAGGGAGCAGAGGGGTCAAACAACGTAGGGAAACTCTCTAACATTGTGTAGGGAGCAGAGGGGTCACACAAGATTAACAACGCAGGGGAACTCTAACATTGTGTAGGGAGCAGAGGGGTCACACAAGATTAACAACGCAGGGGAACTCTCTAACATTGTGTAGGGAGCAGAGGGGTCACACAAGATTAACAACGCAGGGGAACTCTCTAACATTGTGTAGGGAGCAGAGGGGTCAAACAACGTAGGGGAACTCTCTAACATTGTGTAGGGAGCAGAGGGGTCACACAAGATTAACAACGTAGGGGAACTCTCTAACATTGTGTAGGGAGCAGAGGGGTCACACAAGATTAACAACGTAGGGGAACTCTCTAACATTGTGTAGGGAGCAGAGGGGTCACACAAGATTAACAACGTAGGGGAACTCTCTAACATTGTGTAGGGAGCAGAGGGGTCACACAAGATTAACAACGTAGGGGAACTCTCTAACATTGTGTAGGGAGCAGAGGGGTCACACAAGATTAACAACGCAGGGAAACTCTCTAACATTGTGTAGGGAGCAGAGGGGTCACACAAGATTAACAACGTAGGGGAACTCTCTAACATTGTGTAGGGAGCAGAGGGGTCACACAAGATTAACAACGTAGGGGAACTCTCTAACATTGTGTAGGGAGCAGAGGGGTCACACAAGATTAACAACGTAGGGAAACTCTCTAACATTGTGTAGGGAGCAGAGGGGTCACACAAGATTAACAACGTAGGGGAACTCTCTAACATTGTGTAGGGAGCAGAGGGGTCACACAAGATTAACAACGTAGGGGAACTCTCTAACATTGTGTAGGGAGCAGAGGGGTCACACAAGATTAACAACGTAGGGGAACTCTCTAACATTGTGTAGGGAGCAGAGGGGTCACACAAGATTAACAACGTAGGGGAACTCTCTAACATTGTGTAGGGAGCAGAGGGGTCACACAAGATTAACAACGTAGCGGAAACTCTCTAACATTGTGTAGGGAGCAGAGGGGTCACACAAGATTAACAACGTAGGGGAACTCTCTAACATTGTGTAGGGAGCAGAGGGGTCACACAAGATTAACAACGCAGGGAAACTCTCTAACATTGTGTAGGGAGCAGAGGGGTCAAACAAGATTAACAACATAGGCTAACTCTAACATTGTGTAGGGAGCAGAGGGGTCAAACAAGATTAACAACGCAGGGAAACTCTCTAACATTGTGTAGGGAGCAGAGGGGTCACACAAGATTAACAACGTAGGGGAACTCTCTAACATTGTGTAGGGAGCAGAGGGGTCACACAAGATTAACAACGTAGGGGAACTCTCTAACATTGTGTAGGGAGCAGAGGGGTCACACAAGATTAACAACGTAGGGGAACTCTCTAACATTGTGTAGGGAGCAGAGGGGTCACACAAGATTAACAACGCAGGGGAACTCTCTAACATTGTGTAGGGAGCAGAGGGGTCACACAAGATTAACAACGTAGGGGAACTCTCTAACATTGTGTAGGGAGCAGAGGGGTCACACAAGATTAACAACGCAGGGGAACTCTCTAACATTGTGTAGGGAGCAGAGGGGTCACACAAGATTAACAACGCAGGGGAACTCTCTAACATTGTGTAGGGAGCAGAGGGGTCACACAAGATTAACAACGCAGGGGAACTCTCTAACATTGTGTAGGGAGCAGAGGGGTCACACAAGATTAACAACGCAGGGGAACTCTCTAACATTGTGTAGGGAGCAGAGGGGTCACACAAGATTAACAACGTAGGGGAACTCTCTAACATTGTGTAGGGAGCAGAGGGGTCACACAAGATTAACAACGCAGGGGAACTCTCTAACATTGTGTAGGGAGCAGAGGGGTCACACAAGATTAACAACGCAGGGAAATTCTAACATTGTGTAGGGAGCAGAGGGGTCACACAAGATTAACAACGTAGGGGAACTCTCTAACATTGTGTAGGGAGCAGATGGGTCACACAAGATTAACAACGCAGGGGAACTCTCTAACATTGTGTAGGAAGCAGAGGGGCCACACAAGATTAACAACGCAGGGAAACTCTCTAACATTTTGTAGGGAGCAGAGGGGTCAAACAAGATTAACAACGCAGGGAAATTCTAACATTGTGTAGGGAGCAGAGGGGTCACACAAGATTAACAACGTAGGGGAACTCTCTAACATTGTGTAGGGAGCAGAGGGGTCACACAAGATTAACAACGCAGGGAAACTCTCTAACATTGTGTAGGGAGCAGAGGGGTCACACAAGATTAACAACGTAGGAGAACTCTCTAACATTGTGTAGGGAGCAGAGGGGTCACACAAGATTAACAACGTAGGGGAACTCTCTAACATTGTGTAGGGAGCAGAGGGGTCACACAAGATTAACAACGTAGGGGAACTCTCTAACATTGTGTAGGGAGCAGAGGGGTCACACAAGATTAACAACGCAGGGGAACTCTCTAACATTGTGTAGGGAGCAGAGGGGTCACACAAGATTAACAACGCAGGGGAACTCTCTAACATTGTGTAGGGAGCAGAGGGGTCACACAAGATTAACAACGCAGGGAAACTCTCTAACATTGTGTAGGGAGCAGAGGGGTCACACAAGATTAACAACGCAGGGAAACTCTAACATTGTGTAGGGAGCAGAGGGGTCACACAAGATTAACAACGTAGGGGAACTCTCTAACATTGTGTAGGGAGCAGAGGGGTCACACAAGATTAACAACGTAGGGGAACTCTCTAACATTGTGTAGGGAGCAGAGGGGTCACACAAGATTAACAACGTAGGGGAACTCTCTAACATTGTGTAGGGAGCAGAGGGGTCACACAAGATTAACAACGTAGGGGAACTCTCTAACATTGTGTAGGGAGCAGAGGGGTCACACAAGATTAACAACGTAGGGGAACTCTCTAACATTGTGTAGGGAGCAGAGGGGTCACACAAGATTAACAACGTAGGGGAACTCTCTAACATTGTGTAGGGAGCAGAGGGGTCACACAAGATTAACAACGTAGGGGAACTCTCTAACATTGTGTAGGGAGCAGAGGGGTCACACAAGATTAACAACGTAGGGGAACTCTCTAACATTGTGTAGGGAGCAGAGGGGTCACACAAGATTAACAACGTAGGGGAACTCTCTAACATTGTGTAGGGAGCAGAGGGGTCACACAAGATTAACAACGCAGGGGAACTCTCTAACATTGTGTAGGGAGCAGAGGGGTCACACAAGATTAACAACGCAGGGGAACTCTAACATTGTGTAGGGAGCAGAGGGGTCACACAAGATTAACAACGCAGGGGAACTCTCTAACATTGTGTAGGGAGCAGAGGGGTCACACAAGATTAACAACGTAGGGGAACTCTCTAACATTGTGTAGGGAGCAGAGGGGTCACACAAGATTAACAACGCAGGGGAACTCTCTAACATTGTGTAGGGAGCAGAGGGGTCACACAAGATTAACAACGTAGGGAACTCTCTAACATTGTGTAGGGAGCAGAGGGGTCACACAAGATTAACAACGTAGGGGAACTCTCTAACATTGTGTAGGGAGCAGAGGGGTCACACAAGATTAACAACGTAGGGGAACTCTCTAACATTGTGTAGGGAGCAGAGGGGTCACACAAGATTAACAACGTAGGGATACTCTCTAACATTGTGTAGGGAGCAGAGGGGTCACACAAGATTAACAACGTAGGGGAACTCTCTAACATTGTGTAGGGAGCAGAGGGGTCACACAAGATTAACAACGTAGGGGAACTCTCTAACATTGTGTAGGGAGCAGAGGGGTCACACAAGATTAACAACGTAGGGGAACTCTCTAACATTGTGTAGGGAGCAGAGGGGGTCACACAAGATTAACAACGCAGGGGAACTCTCTAACATTGTGTAGGGAGCAGAGGGGTCACACAAGATTAACAACGCAGGGAAATTCTAACATTGTGTAGGGAGCAGAGGGGTCACACAAGATTAACAACGTAGGGGAACTCTCTAACATTGTGTAGGGAGCAGAGGGGTCACACAAGATTAACAACGTAGGGGAACTCTCTAACATTGTGTAGGGAGCAGAGGGGTCACACAAGATTAACAACGTAGGGGAACTCTCTAACATTGTGTAGGGAGCAGAGGGGTCACACAAGATTAACAACGTAGGGGAACTCTCTAACATTGTGTAGGGAGCAGAGGGGTCACACAAGATTAACAACGTAGGGGAACTCTCTAACATTGTGTAGGGAGCAGAGGGGTCACACAAGATTAACAACGCAGGGGAACTCTCTAACATTGTGTAGGGAGCAGAGGGGTCACACAAGATTAACAACGCAGGGGAACTCTCTAACATTGTGTAGGGAGCAGAGGGGTCACACAAGATTAACAACGTAGGGAACTCTCTAACATTGTGTAGGGAGCAGAGGGGTCACACAAGATTAACAACGCAGGGGAACTCTCTAACATTGTGTAGGGAGCAGAGGGGTCACACAAGATTAACAACGTAGGGGAACTCTCTAACATTGTGTAGGGAGCAGAGGGGTCACACAAGATTAACAACGTAGGGGAACTCTCTAACATTGTGTAGGGAGCAGAGGGGTCACACAAGATTAACAACGTAGGGAACTCTCTAACATTGTGTAGGGAGCAGAGGGGTCACACAAGATTAACAACGTAGGGGAACTCTCTAACATTGTGTAGGGAGCAGAGGGGTCACACAAGATTAACAACGTAGGGGAACTCTCTAACATTGTGTAGGGAGCAGAGGGGTCACACAAGATTAACAACGTAGGGCAACTGTAACATTGTATAGGGAGCAGAGGGGTCACACAAGATTAACAACGTAGGGGAACTCTCTAACATTGTGTAGGGAGCAGAGGGGTCACACAAGATTAACAACGTAGGGGAACTCTCTAACATTGTGTAGGGAGCAGAGGGGTCACACAAGATTAACAACGTAGGGGAACTCTCTAACATTGTGTAGGGAGCAGAGGGGTCACACAAGATTAACAACGCAGTAGGGTAAGGGGTCACACATTGTGTAGGAAGCAGAGGGGCCACACCAGATTAACAACGCAGGGAAACTCTCTAACATTTTGTGGGGAGCAGAGGGGTCAAACAAGATTAACAACGCAGGAGAACTCTAACATTGTGTAGGGAAAAGAGGGGTCACACAAGATTAACAACGTAGGGGAACTCTAACATTGTGTAGGGAGCAGAGGGGTCACACAAGATTAACAACGTAGGGGAACTCTCTAACATTGTGTAGGGAGCAGAGGGGTCACACAAGATTAACAACGTAGGGGAACTCTCTAACATTGTGTAGGGAGCAGAGGGGTCACACAAGATTAACAACGTAGGGGAACTCTCTAACATTGTGTAGGGAGCAGAGGGGTCACACAAGATTAACAACGCAGGGGAACTCTCTAACATTGTGTAGGGAGCAGAGGGGTCACACAAGATTAACAACGTAGGGGAACTCTCTAACATTGTGTAGGGAGCAGAGGGGTCACACAAGATTAACAACGTAGGGGAACTCTCTAACATTGTGTAGGGAGCAGAGGGGTCACACAAGATTAACAACGCAGGGGAACTCTCTAACATTGTGTAGGGAGCAGAGGGGTCACACAAGATTAACAACGCAGGGGAACTCTCTAACATTGTGTAGGGAGCAGAGGGGTCACACAAGATTAACAACGTAGGGGAACTCTCTAACATTGTGTAGGGAGCAGAGGGGTCACACAAGATTAACAACGTAGGGGAACTCTCTAACATTGTGTAGGGAGCAGAGGGGTCACACAAGATTAACAACGTAGGGGAACTCTCTAACATTGTGTAGGGAGCAGAGGGGTCACACAAGATTAACAACGCAGGGGAACTCTCTAACATTGTGTAGGGAGCAGAGGGGTCACACAAGATTAACAACGTAGGGGAACTCTCTAACATTGTGTAGGGAGCAGAGGGGTCACACAAGATTAACAACGCAGGGAAATTCTAACATTGTGTAGGGAGCAGAGGGGTCACACAAGATTAACAACGTAGGGGAACTCTCTAACATTGTGTAGGGAGCAGAGGGGTCACACAAGATTAACAACGTAGGGGAACTCTCTAACATTGTGTAGGGAGCAGAGGGGTCACACAAGATTAACAACGTAGGGAAACTCTCTAACATTGTGTAGGGAGCAGAGGGGTCACACAAGATTAACAACGTAGGGGAACTCTCTAACATTGTGTAGGGAGCAGAGGGGTCACACAAGATTAACAACGCAGGGAAACTCTAACATTGTGTAGGGAGCAGAGGGGTCACACAAGATTAACAACGTAGGGGAACTCTCTAACATTGTGTAGGGAGCAGAGGGGTCACACAAGATTAACAACGCAGGGGAACTCTCTAACATTGTGTAGGGAGCAGAGGGGTCACACAAGATTAACAACGTAGGGGAACTCTAACATTGTGTAGGGAGCAGAGGGGTCACACAAGATTAACAACGCAGGGGAACTCTAACATTGTGTAGGGAGCAGAGGGGTCACACAAGATTAACAACGTAGGGGAACTCTCTAACATTGTGTAGGGAGCAGAGGGGTCACACAAGATTAACAACGTAGGGGAACTCTCTAACATTGTGTAGGGAGCAGAGGGGTCACACAAGATTAACAACGCAGGGAAACTCTCTAACATTGTGTAGGGAGCAGAGGGGTCACACAAGATTAACAACGTAGGGAAACTCTCTAACATTGTGTAGGGAGCAGAGGGGTCACACAAGATTAACAACGTAGGGGAACTCTCTAACATTGTGTAGGGAGCAGAGGGGTCACACAAGATTAACAACGTAGGGGAACTCTCTAACATTGTGTAGGGAGCAGAGGGGTCACACAAGATTAACAACGTAGGGAAACTCTCTAACATTGTGTAGGGAGCAGAGGGGTCACACAAGATTAACAACGCAGGGAACTCTCTAACATTGTGTAGGGAGCAGAGGGGTCACACAAGATTAACAACGTAGGGGAACTCTCTAACATTGTGTAGGGAGCAGAGGGGTCACACAAGATTAACAACGTAGGGGAACTCTCTAACATTGTGTAGGGAGCAGAGGGGTCACACAAGATTAACAACGCAGGGAAACTCTCTAACATTGTGTAGGGAGCAGAGGGGTCAAACAACGTAGGGGAACTCTCTAACATTGTGTAGGGAGCAGAGGGGTCACACAAGATTAACAACGCAGGGAAACTCTCTAACATTGTGTAGGGAGCAGAGGGGTCACACAAGATTAACAACGCAGGGGAACTCTCTAACATTGTGTAGGGAGCAGAGGGGTCACACAAGATTAACAACGCAGGGGAACTCTCTAACATTGTGTAGGGAGCAGAGGGGTCACACAAGATTAACAACGCAGGGGAACTCTCTAACATTGTGTAGGGAGCAGAGGGGTCACACAAGATTAACAACGCAGGGGAACTCTCTAACATTGTGTAGGGAGCAGAGGGGTCACACAAGATTAACAACGCAGGGGAACTCTAACATTGTGTAGGGAGCAGAGGGGTCACACAAGATTAACAACGCAGGGGAACTCTAACATTGTGTAGGGAGCAGAGGGGTCACACAAGATTAACAACGTAGGGAAACTCTCTAACATTGTGTAGGGAGCAGAGGGGTCACACAAGATTAACAACGTAGGGGAACTCTCTAACATTGTGTAGGGAGCAGAGGGGTCAAACAAAATTAACAACGTAGGGGAACTCTCTAACATCGGAGTTCATGGAGAATACTGGTACCACAGGCATTCCTTCCTGAAGGCAGTTCATCGAGACGTAATTATAATACACTGTAAGAATTATGATGATAATGATAGTATTAGTATTATTATATGTATTATAAAGAGTAGTAGTAGCAGCAGTAGTAGTAGTGGTAGTAGTAGCAGTAGTAGTAGTAGCAGCAGCAGCAGCAGCAACAGTAATAGTAGTAGTAGTAGTAGTAGTAGTAGTAGTAGTAGTAGTAGTAGTAGTAGTAGTAGTAGTAGTAGTAGTAGTAGTAGTAGTAGTAGTAGTAGCAACAGCAGCAGCAGCAGTAGTAGTAGTAATAGTAGCAGCAGGAGTACTATTAGTAATATACAGCATATCATTTTTTACAAAGTAACATACCTTCCCTTAAATAAACCAACTACCGGCACTGTAGCATCTGATGGGTAGCTGCAAAGTGGATATTGCAGTACTCTCCCCTTGAACTTCAGGTCCTATATTTGGGGGCACCAGGTTAATTTTGACAGACATTAAGGAGCATAATGACATTGGTTACAGTCACGAAATGGAATATGTGAGTTTACAAGTAACCAAAATAAATGTTTCAGGATAGGTGTTACATGATTTATCTTTCTTGATCATGTAACCATATTTCTAGCAGCATTACTTTCTTTTTTGCTCTTTTAAGACTCATACAAAAACCTATGTATGTTACGGTCTATATCAGGTGCGAGCTGAAATAGTGCGAAGTTAGCTGCACTCGATAGAAATTTGTGTTTGTTTTCGTTTTAAAACGCATTCTTTAAGTGGTGAGCCTGTTATTTGGGACTATCAAGTGTTCTCAGGATATTTGTTTAAGTTTAAGGGACTCCACTCCGGCAAAAAAACAAAACAAAAAAACCTCCTGTGCTGCTTGAACAACTACACAGTAAATTATAACAAAAATCTCCAGCCACCATTTAAACAGCCTTGGCAATTTTCCATATATTACATTGCATGCATTTCATTAGAGATCTAGAAATTTTATGTGAGATCTGGATCTTGCTATGGAACATTTTTTTTTCTTAATTCAACCATATTCATTTTACATGTATTGTTATACTGCCTCACTGGAGCTTGAACTAAATAGAGAGGTGAGAATATCTCGTTACGGACGGGCTATGTCAAACAATTCAACAAAGCCAAATCTTTACATTTATTTGGGACTCAGTACCAAAAAAAAAATGTATGCTATACCAACGTGTAGTTGGAGTCTCTCTCAGAGTTTCTCCTATCCTAACATGAAGTGACAGAGCTGTGATGTCTGTTCAGATCCAGTGCCCAGCCACTCGGAGCAGCGACCCCGTCACTTAGTCTCGACTTGTTTCACCTGCTATCCCAATCCCTTCCAACCAAATTTATTCATTCACAAGCAGAATCACACATCCACTCGACGGATTTCTGAGAATTCTTTGTTCTGAAATAATTATGCATTAAAGGTGTCTATTCTCTAAACATTACAGACACGAGAAAGACTGGGGCGCCAGAAATATGTGGCCAATAGAAAGATGGCAAAGTTAGAAAAACAAAAAAAAAAAATAACAAAGAACAAAAATATGACAAGACTCAAAATCGAAGGGAGGTAAGAGCGAATGACCGGCCTAGCGATTGTTCTGTTAGGAAAGTGGAGGGGAGGGAAACATGTAAGACTTATTGGCTCGTTAGACAGTTCCTACAGATACGTGTGTCTAGCTGACAGGACATCAGGACATGACAGCGTGAATTATGGAGTCAGAGCCACAAACGCGATCACTCCAAAAATAGCATCATGTGCGACATTTGTCTTCTCTCCCCTTTTCCTTGTCATGAGACAGTTGGGGGGCAATAATCCGATATTTAAGGCTCGTCAACTCTAGTGTATGAACGTCTCCTAAGCTGTGGAGAAGGTTCCCACAGGACAAGCTTACAAACCGACCAGAGCTGAAGCTATGTACTGGACCATAAGAATGGAGTCGATGTTCACGATGGACAGAACATGTACATGAAAGCTTGTCAGGAACAGTTCCGGAGGGCTGGACCAGCTACATACCTCTAGATGTTTGATGTAGCGCACCTGTCCCCGAGTGTTCAAATGTAGTCTGCTGTAGTGCAAAGAGACGGATATTTCTATTAGAAAAAACATCTTTTAAAATTTAAATTGAAAAATAAAATATAGCGGCAATTTTGTGAATAGTTCAGTTTAGCAGCAGGATTTATTTCAAATTCTGTGCCTTTCCTTTTTAAAAAGAACTCCGGACTGAACGTATCCATAATGAGCTTGATCACACGGGTTGTTTATCTTCTCCTTCTGGGTAAGTGCTCACCATCAAAGTCGCTTTTACTGTAGAAGTCTACGTGGATCAGTTTTTGTCATCGGACTACAGTGCTTATAACTTTGTCTTATCACTACTGTAAAACATTTGCATTTGTATTACATGTACCTTCTTGGTGTCTACCGATGTTAATTGCTACTTGTTTTGCTGGTATTATCATGTATGATATCATTTTATTCTAATCACAAGAGAACTAGGCATAGCGCGCTGGTAAAGAACTGATGGTGAGACAAAGAATGGAATTGAATGCAGAACAACGCTTGGCACTGAAGAAATCTAAAGCTGATTGAGTAAAAGTAAAGTTATTGGTTTCTTTAATTCATACAAAAAAATATACAGTATACACTCCATCGAGAAGTTTCTACATTTAGCAGAACTGGAAATAATAAATAGATAAAAAATTGAAAAATCAAACACGTTCACTGTAAAGATTAACCGTGAGTATACGGTTTTGGTATGGACTGTAGCCATCTTTAAGCTCGCAGTTGTTTTACTATTACATGTATGTAAGTCCGGCCTACACCTGGTGCTAAATTATTATTCTGTAACATTCCTAAAACCTGACAGGTTGAGTGGAGCCATTTTGTTGATTGACAGCTGTGTTCTGCCGCGATTAATCCGCCACAATTGGGCACACTAGAGACATCATAATGTTTAAAAAAAAATGGTGAAACATGTTTACCTTATAACCGCTGTAAACAAAGTAAAAGAAACATGTATACAGTGTTTTAAAATCAGAACCTAAATCCCCTAACGGGTTCAATGAGTAGCCTATGCTGCTCCCAGCTTGACCTCCCACCCGACCAGATTAATACAGCATCCATGATGAAAGAAAGCAGAGGCTTTCCATTTTTTTTTTTTTTGGTTAATATGTGTTTTTTGTTTTTGCATTTCATGATCAAAACCAACATAAGACCTCCGTATTCCTTTGTTTTTTTAAAGAAAGACTGTAGTGCCACCATATTAATGAGTATTTTTAGGGATTTACATTGATCAGATCAACGTTTTAAAAAATACTCCTGTTTAGAGAAAAATCAAGACTAAGATCCAGAACCAGCCATGAGCTCCCAGAAAGTTCCGAAAGAGGAGCCGTACCCTGTTTACCTAAAACTCACCATATCGGTGCTGCGATCAACCCAGTGTAAGATGGAGTCATCTGCAAGTTTTGTTGAATTTGTTCATTTATAAGGATCAAGTTTATAAAAGCTGTTACAGTGGTCTTAGTAAACCCAATTTACTCACAGCTTGTTACGAGCGCTCCTTCTTTTAATACTTTTTTTACCCATTACCCTTAGAAACGGTTTTTGCCCTACAACCCGCGCCTTGCCTGAACTTCCTCAAATTCCATTGTTATAAGATCGAGAAGCATATTTTCTCTCTAAGTGAGAAAGTCAATTCTTTATAATATTAGAATGATGATCATTAATTTACAGTGTTTACTCAAAGATGCGGATTTGGCCTACAGTCCCAACTATTGTTCCATCTCATGGCTAGTTCAACTAAAGCCAGTTTCGATAAAAATTATTGATAATAAATTTGACGATGATCGTAACCTGTGCAAAACGCAAAGGCCAAAGATCATCGAAATGTTATAGCTTGTGTTATTTTTAACACCAGTCCCTATCTGTATCATAATTATAACACAGAGTGGGAAATAACCAGGCCAGTATTTTCGGGATCGCACTCCTATAGAACAGATCCCCCAGATCTGTCAAGTAGATCCACAATGATATTTTACGAAGATATAATATTAGATTATTAGTTAGGTAAAAATCAGATTTATTTAACAGTCTGAGATAACAATCATACGAAAGCGTGATCGCTTTTAACCAGAAGCTATTTCCTCCTGTTCTGGTACAACATTCACAGAACTCTTCCTGAGATTCTCTTCCCTCTTGTCATGCTAAGTTCTAACTTTATCCTAGCTTCATTCCCAAAACCAAAACCCGAACTTGCTGGATGAACCTTAATTTAGGCCTTCACCGAAGATGATTTTTAAACGTAGATGATGAAAGAAATAATAATGAAGCGAAACGATGAACATTTTAAATATTAAGTTAGTTACAAATTATGGACGATCAATTATCTTGCCGTCAACTGTATGCAAAAACCTTGAAATAAAAGAAAACATTCTTTTAAATAATTATAGCAACCTTGATTTTTTTTTTTTTGTCTTTTAATCTTGGTCGCGAGATAGAAAAGAACATTTCCTAAGAGCAGGACAAAAAAAATGTCAACAATTTCGGGAGTTATGTTTTGAGAAAAATATTTGGTTCTTAACGCGAATATTGTCAATACATGTAAGAACCTTGAACCAATTTTAAGTTTATGCTTTCCTTTTCTTTTATGCTTTCAACGCATGCCCCAACCATTTTATGAAAACATGAAAAATATTAACCTTTCAAACAAGTAGTGACAGATTTATAAAACTATCACCACATAAATCTCATTGTGTAGAAACTTTCTCCACCGATGCCACGATGTGGAACCTCTAACATATCTAACATAACATGGTAGAATATTCTATAATCCACCTGCAAAATTGTGACATATCTGAAGAAGGTAAAGAATGACAGTATGTATTGTCCTTAATCAGAGAATTTTCGTTCACAGATTAGACTGTTTTATTATAAAGCTTACTAGAAGTGTCGTATGCACCCATTTTCACACACATTATAATTGTTTGACGTAAAAAAATTAGTTTGAAGAGATTCAGCTTTTGATTCATGACCAGAAGAGGAAGGTAACACGGCGTCGAAAAGTACCTGGGCTTTGAAAGCTCTAGGCCTATGACATTGATGGATTATTTCCTATACTGTTTCTAACACACACGCTCACAGATGAAAACTGGTCCTTGATTCGCACTGCTGTGGAGGCGTCATGACTGTGTTCTTTCGGGCATTCCCCCTTAACTGATCACTCTAGACCAGCTCCTGCACGGTTGTAGTTTAAGCCGTATTCAGATCTAAAACCGAACGTCTCCGGAGCTGTCATGGCGTCAGCCGTTGGAAGTGTTGTTGCGCGTGCACAAGTGATTACCCAAATCCACTTTGACAAGGGTCCTTGCATGTCGTGACGCCAGAATCTTCAGGAGAAACGGGAACTTAGACGCGTGCCTTAGAGTCCAGTTTTAGCAGGATACGGCCAGCACATCAACTGTTTTATGGTCATTATCGATGTTCTTGTAATGATTGGACTTAACACTTCATTATTTGTCAATCAGCGGTGTAAAGAACCGTTTCATGAATATTAACTTCACTTTCTGTCCTATTTGTATTAAAAGAAATCTTTCAAGATGACCGATGCTTGATCAGTAACAGCGGTATCTAGCACTTAGCCAGAACATCAAGTTATGAGTCATTTAAATAATACATCAGTAAACAAATAATTTATGGCATGAAATTTCGGTTACATAAATCCATTTTTAAACTGAATCAGTCCATTAGTTTCGTATCAATAAATGAACCAAGCAGCTAATCAACTTTTCAATAAATCAATCATTGAAACTGCCAAACAATCAACTAATATTTCAACAAATTATACAAGCAGTAATCCAAACTACTATCAGTGTCACCTGGTCATTGAAGCAACCAAGCAGAAATAAACTTATCAAACAATCCAAAAGTAAATCAATAAAACAATTGCTAACTAGGTGAACCAATTAACAAAAAAAAAAATCGCCAAAAGACTTAACGAATAATGAATCAATAAGTTGAAAAATAATTGATAACTGAACCACCAACCAATAAATTACCATAAATCAATTAATCAACCAAAAAGATTAATCACCTAATAAGTTTATCTAACATCGAATTATCCAACATGTAAAAAAATAATAAAATGAGAAACCTTGCAAACAAGTAAGCAAATAACGAAATGTTCAATAATTCAACAGCCAAGCCAAACACAGATCAAGTATTGTATGAATCGATCAATTAATGAGCATCCAACCAAGCAGCAAATAAATCAACAAGTTAATTTGTCAGTCAAGCCAAGCTACGTATTAATCATTAATAATTAATTAATAGATTATTCAATTATTTAACCATCTTTCAAGTTACTAGTATATAGTCCATTAATCTTTCACGCAGTAAATTGTTTGATAAACCCATCACTTGAATCACCTGATCTAAAAATCATTCAAGTTATTTCTTATTTTTGTAATTAACAAAAGTTTAAGGAAATGCCCAACCCATTACTCTTCATTGACATGCGGTAGGAAATTACATGTTTATTCTTGCTATACACTTATAGATAGCACTTTGCATGACGCAATGCTTCCCGTCATAAATCCACGAAAAATCTTCACGCAAAAAAAAAAAAGTAAAGGTGTAATAAGGACAATTCTTTATTGGAAATTCAATAATTCAACACACACTACGTAAATCATTTAAGTTGATGGTTATTTACATAATAATAATAATAATAATAATAATAATAATAATAATAATAATAATAATAATAATAATAATAATAATAATAATAATAATAATAATAATAATAATAATAATAAAAATAATAATAATAATAATAATAATAATAATAATAGTAATAATATTAATAATAATAACAATAATAATAATAATAATAATAATAATAATAATAATAATAATAATAATAATAATAATAATAATAATAATAATAATAATAATAATAATAATAATAATAATAATAATAATAATAATAATAATAATAATGATGATGATGATGATGATGATAATAATGATAATAATAATGATAATAATATAATAATAATAATAATAATAATAATAATAATAATAATAATAATAATAATAATAATAATAATAATAATAATAATAATAATAATAATAAGAAGAAGAAGAAGAAGAAGAAGAAGAAGAAGAAGAAGAAGAAGAAGAAGAAGAAGAAGAAGAAGAAGAAGAAGAAGAAGAAGAAGAAGAAGAAGAAGAAGAAGAAGAAGAAGAAGAAGAAGAAGAAGAAGAAGAAGAAGAAGAAGAAGAAGAAGAAGAAGAAGAAGAAGAAGAAGAAGAAGAAGAAGAAGAAGAAGAAGAAGAAGAAGAAGAAGAAGAAGAAGAAGAAGAAGAAGAAGAAGAAGAAGAAGAAGGAGAAGGAGAAGAAAGAATGATCTCAATGATTATCAAAGTGATCCCTATCTTTATCATTTTCAAATACATTATCAACAACATACTTGCATTCTTATTACATGTTTTACTGTTAGCATAACGTGATTAACACCAAATTTGTCATCAGCATAACTATCGTTACTATCATCATCATCACTTTGCTCCTCTTTCCCTCAGTATAACCAAGATTATTAATCTCATATTGTTTCCCCTCTTCATCCCCTTCCGCCTTTCTTGTTCATGCTTAACACCATCGTTATCAGCTTAAAGCTCATTAAGAAGACAGCAAACGGATCTCATACCTTACAACAAAACCGCTTTTCAAGGACTGTATCTGATCTACATGCAGCTGATGACCTGACACATGTAGACACTTGCAAGCCACCCAGCAGCAACATCACATAACGCGAGCGGATCCGACATGTTTTGGCAGTGGTAGCTAACATAGGAGCCAAATTGATCTGAAAATAATTATGAACTGATCGACACCATTGGACCATAGCAGTGTCCTCAGCATCCTACTACAGACATGAAGTTAGCTGAGGAGTTTACACGACAAGGACAGGTTTTTATTCTCTGGTTGGTCTGTGAAGTTGTAAGAAGTGATTTCAGGAGCAGGTCATAGTTCATCAAAATCAGTTGATATGACAGGCTAAGATTATAACGATCTTTTCAGGAGCATGTCATAGGGCATCAGTTGAGATGACAGGTTAAGATTAAAAAGTTGTTTTCAGGAGTAAGTCATATGTTACCAGTTGATATGACAGTTGAGATTGAAACGATTTTTGAGAGGCAATTCTCAACATAGTCAATCAAAATAAGCTAAAGATAAGTATATTTGAAAAAGAACTTTCTTATTTCCTCTGTTGGAAATGTCTCGGCATTCGCATTTTACCCTGAAAATTTTATACTGAAAAACAAGTTCGCCACATTGGCTTCACAGGTTGGAAGTCCCCTTGATGATAATGAGGATGAAGCTGAGGATGATGATGATGAGAGTGCAAATGATGATGCATATGATTATAAAAGTTATAGCGAGAACGCTAATTCTGAGTTTCTTAATTATAATGCGACAACCAAGATGATATTCGCACTTATGCTTTCTCCCAATTTTGCCACCCCCAGCCCAGTGCTCCTGGACTCGGTCCAATGTTCCCAGTGATCCCCTGTGGGGTCCGTTTGTCCAGGCGCTGTCCACTGAGACTGGCCGGACTGTCCAGGACCTCAACACTCTGGGTAAGGACCCCGGCTGTCTTGAAATCTGAACATCGAAATAATGGTTCTATATGACTCCACTTTTCGCAAATTATGTCGACATGGTCTTTCACAATTGTAAAAATGAACCAGAATCTTTCTCATCCATTAGGTGTAACCTACTTTAAACGCCTACTGCGCTTTCTCTACCCTTTTCTTCTCTCTATCTCTGACTTTCTGTCTTTTCCTGCTTTTTGCCAGCCCGCGTATCAATCTCTCTGTCTATGCATGGCTGTCTTCTTTCATTTATTCCTTTATCGTGTCAGTGGTAAGGACTAAAAGGAGCACCCCCCCACCCTCTTTCTCTCCCCAATACAATATTTTTTTTCTCAATATCAGTATGTCCATCTCTTGTAGCTCTCAACTCAACGATTCAATCTGTCCATCTTTATTGTTACAACATTTTTAAAATTTAATTCTATTTCGAATTGTTTGTTTGTATTTTTCCGAGAACTCCAGGTCCATGATTATGAACCCAAAGTCCCCGAGTTCTGCATTTTATATATATATATATATATATATATATATATATATATATATATATATATATATATATATATATATATATATATATATAGCATAAATCTATCTGTCCTTTTTTTTTATACAACAACTTAAGGTCTGAGTGATCCCAGCATTTTTAAATTGTGGACGCACTACTCCAACAATGTTCAGAATTTGGCAGCCCAGCAACAAAAACAACAAGCACAGCAACAGATGGGAAAAGCAACGGTAACTCCACCACCGCTGCCAGACATCTACCAGCCGTCCTATGCGTTCAGCGCTAACACTGCAGCGCAAGATCCACCGCCCAAGTCAAGGGCGACAACCTCCAGTTCTGGCTCTGCTGGCTTAGACACGACCGCCCTCTACAACCGTCTGCTAAGTCTAGTCCAAGGTTATTACGTGTGTTTATCATAATTATCAGTAGAGCACCTCTATGACACCATGCCATAAACTTTTTCGCCCATCCTAATAGCAATAAAAAAAGTTTCATACCATTTTTTTTTTCAAAAGACAACTCAGGTGTCGGTAACTCAGTGCATGTCAAAGTATGCGCCTCAAATAACATATGATATAAAAATGCATCGTAAGCAGTGCATGGGTTAAAAGTAAAGTTTGTAATGTCGTGTATTTTTGGATTGCCTAGCGAGCTAGTTTTTATGTACTTATTTTTTCTTTTGGTTTGTATTTCCTGTTCTTGTTATTCAAAAAGACTTAATATAACATTAATGTGTATATTATGTCTACATAAATCGAAGAATCAATGAAAACTCACTCTTCTCCCCAATAATCTCCGTGTCAGGATTTGGGAGTGATCCAGGCTACACGCCCTTGATTCAACAGATGTCTGGGACAACCATAACATCTGGCCAGGCATCCCCCGCCTCACCGAGTCCCAGCCAAGTGTCTTACCAGTCCCTGATGAACCAGTATATGAGTCTGGTGGGCAGCAATGGTGGAGCGACTAGAGGTGCATCCACCTCTACCTCCACCAGCACTTCTTCAAAAGGTCAGACAAACTACGACCAACTTGTCCAACAGTTCAACACGGCACCATCAAACATGAATCCCAGCGCCTCGCCTTCTTACCAAACTCTTGTTGACCTATATACGGCAATAATGTTGCATGCAGCCAATAGTGGGGCGAATTCTGCTACCAGCTCTGGGGCAACTACTGTGTCTGCTAGCGCAACACCTACTGCTTCATCAAGTTCAAGCCAACAGTCGCCCTTATCATTTGAAGAACAACTGATGACGTATTTCCCACAGTTCCAAAGCTTGTTCCCCAACATTTCCCATGGTTCGCTGTCTACTTCCGGCGCGAACGCCGCGCCAGATTCTCTCGCGACCTCACCAGCCACAGAGGGCAGCGATCCTTCATCCAACACGGAGCAGATGATCTTTGATGCTCTTCTTTTTGGAGAACCACCGAAACATACGTCGCAAACATCTCCAGCACTATCTTCATCAACATCGGCATCCTCGCCGAGCTCATCGTCCGCGTCAACACCGGGAGGTCCCGGTCAAGCAGCGACAAGTTCACCAACCCAGTCGGTGAAAGGTTTCCTCAACATGCTTGGTGGCAGATCTACCGGTGGAGGTTGGTGGTTTTAAATATCTCTCTCTCTCTCTCTCTCTCTCTCTCCCTCTCTCTCACTCACTCCCATCTCTATCTCCCTCCCTTTCTCTCTCCCTCTCTCTCTCTCTCTCTCTCTCTCTCTCTCTCTCTCTCTCTCTCTCTCTCTCTCTCTCTCACTTATTTGTTTTAAAGTACGTTAAAACCTACAGTCACTGGAGTCAGCATTTTGACCAATACTCGTTTGCTTCCTACATTTCCACATTACAATCATCTATCTAAATACAATTTTCTTTTGGATCAAAGATATTTCAAGTTACTATCTATAAATTTGTATCTATCTGAAATATCACTTTCGATGGTTTTACTTCTGTATTAAGGGATAACCTTTGCGCTTGAATTTTGCGACACCCTGAGTAACTTACAATATTCTCTGTGTCCTAGGGAACCTGGTAACAAATCACATAGAGAATGTGATGAAGGCTAGAGCATCACGTGACATGGGATGCCGCTTTCTGCCGGAACTGCTTGAGCTCGATGTGATGCCCCACTCGCCAATCAACTGCCTTCACAAATGTCCACCTCCCTACATCAACGCCCAGAGGTTCGGCATCTACTGCCTCTGCTGCCCGCCTGGAGGTTGGTGGTAGATCTAGTCGCGAGCCTCAGCTGTCAGCACACAGCTTGATAACTTTAGCCTTACCTGCTCTATGGGGGTAGCATATCAAGACAAACTCTAAACATTAAGCTGAAAGCCCATTCTCGCAGTCGCAGTACCGTGTCATCACCTGTTAGCTGTTTTCAACTCAAAACCCTGCCTTTTAATCTTTATTTAACATCTAGGTTGATTGTTTGATTGTTTATGTTCATATTATGTCTCGCCAAGTTCATCATTTATTTTGACACAGTAATGCGATACAATGAAATGATTATGCTTTTGTTCACAGCTTCTATAAAACTTAAAAGAATCTTAAAATAGATTTGGAAAGTACTACACTAGCTGATTTCCTATAATGTTTCTAAATTGTTGCAGTGGAAAGTACTTGACTTCTTCCGCTTCGAAAGTGGAATCTCCACTCGTATCAATTTTGCATTACGGCTCGAGAGTAGGCTAGGTTGAAAAATTAATATGCTGATTGTCTGTTTACCTGGGCTCAAATTATTCACTTGGTGGCAATTTTTTAAACTTCATTTTTCATCAATTTTTTTTTTATAACCTGGTCAATACTATTTGAAATTATAGATACCTTTTTCGTGGCATTCTTATAGAGCAAACCTCTCAATTTATCTAAATCCTTAGATCTTTTCGTCTCGTGGAGTTTTAAAGTGCAATAAGTGTGACACGATTCTATTTTTTCTGGTCTCTAACAACAAAGATTATCAAAGTTGAAATTTTGTTTACTCCTCAGTTAACAGAAACGTGGCCAACATCATGTCTATCTTCAAACGCTCCAGCTATATGGAATCCCCGTTCTCTGTCGTCTCTTAGAAGTGAGCATCAGACAACATTCTTCAACAGTGTGGAAAACCTTGCTTCATCACAGTCTAGGCATCATCAATAAAGTTTTCATGTGACCATAGCCACCCGTTGAACTGCTGGTTTTGAGTTTTTTGTTGCTGTCTTCTTAAAATTCTGGTTAGTCTTCTTTTTTTGACTGTCGGTGGTGTTATTTTTGTTTTTAGTGCTGAGCATAATTGTGGGCTTTAGTTGTTTTGAAACTTTATATAATTATAATCATCGTCATGAAGTGGCGGGGATGGCCCGGTGGCTTACAATGCTCAACGACATAGCTTAGGGTTCTTAGTACGGATGGTTGTCTTCTTTCACTCTTTCTATCTTCTCAGTTCTCATAGAATGAAGACGGGAGGCAGTGTCTAAAGATTTATTCCTTCATTACAGTCAAATGCTCAGGAAAAATCGGTATAGTAGGGCTCAGGAAGGCTCAGTATATAGTAATAAGGTTCAGGAAGGCTCAGTATACAGTAATAAGGCTCAGGGAGGCTCAGTATACAGTAATAAGGCTCAGGGAGGCTCAGTATACAGTAATAAGGCTCAGGGAGGCTCAGTATACAGTAATAAGGCTCAGGGAGGCTCAGTATACAGTAATAAGGCTCAGGAAGGCTCACGCAGCGCCGACTGCCTCTGGATGTTGGTCAAACTGACGGTCGTTCGTTAGATGGTCGAATGTAAAGTTAGTTTGAGAGATACCCCTTTTTATGTAATTTACGGAGGGCCAACTACGTGTTGGACTCCACTCTAAAATTAATATATGATGCACAATTGAATTGTGGCGTAATCGGTGACTCATATGGAAGGAAGGGAACTTGGGACCAATTCTGGTCGATCTTTTATCATTATTACGCCCACCGTTTATGATGCTTACTTTTATGTTTTCTTATCAAGGCACAGCTAGCTATTATTGTCTGTTGTCATGTTTCGTTAAGAAAAGACAAAACCTCTCATTTTGAATGAGGTTAACGATTAATTGATAGATTCTGTTAAGTTTTTATTTTGCCTCTCATAGTCATCCGTTTGTTTTTTCAGATATCTCCATTTGTCGCTCAGAACAAATCTTAAACAAAGAAGACCAATAAGTTCCTGTTCTTATCCGATTGAGACCTTCCTTTTTTTTTGGAATTCCACGAAGAAAAGAAATAACCGAAGTTAAAAGACTTTTCTCTGCACAGAGTTTTCCTACAAATTAATATGATATAAGATTAATTAACTACCCGGTGTAGGCCGACATAAGTCAATTTAAATCTAGGTATTTTGAAAGTTTCGAGTTTTCGGCACTTTAACATTCTCTGAGCAGTACTGAAAAGTTCAAGCTATGAGTTACCTTGTGATGGCTCTAGAAAAGTTTTCACACTAATTTCAAGAAGTAAAAACAAAATAAAGTGAACAATATCATTCTATTATGATCTCTAACCGGTCACTAATCTATTTTTCAGCAACAAACAGGTTTAATCATTTCCACTGTTAGTGCTAATTCTTGAGGGGAAAAAAATTGTTCTTACGCTATTGGTCCATTCATTATTACTTTGGAAACGATTTATTCTGGACCCCGTTGCTTCAACTGCAAATGTCGCATACAGTGTATCTACCATTTTATGGTGTTGATCGATCGAATGGGGAAGAATTTTCCGTACCGCTCTATACCGGTACTACATATTCTTTGACTCGAGGAGAAAAACAACAACAAAACAAAAAAGAAAAGGAAAACATCAACAACCAGCTCTTGGAAGTTTGATAGCTCTACCCGGTACTCGTCACATTTGCAGAGATCTTTGTTTGCTAATGTTAAGTTTTGTAGCCCAAATCTGCATCTGCTGGATTTTCTGTATACAATTATTCGACTTGTATTGTTGTGCTAGGGTGCTTGCAAGAGATCGGTTTCAATTGCCTGAGATTGGGTGGGGAAAGGAGGGGGAGAGGAAAAAAAAAAGGGGGGGGGGGGGGGGGGCAGGCACTATTAAAAAATTAAAGGAAAAAAATCAGTTAGTATTGAAAAGACTTACCCAAACTTAAATTAGTGCTGCCATCATTTCATGCTGAATTCAAGTAAAACTTTTGAATAGGCGATCAAGCTAAACTGTTTTTGCCCTAAAAAAAAAAAAACACAAAACAAACAAACAAACAACAACAAAAAAAAAAAAAAAACAAAAAAAAAGAAACAAACATACAAAACTTTTTTGTTTATAAGGCTTTTGAGATAGCATAAAAATTGAAAATAATGTTTACTACGCTGGTCTTTGATGTCACAATAAGCAATTCTTTAATTATTGCACATGCAAAATCTAAGAGATTTCAGATAAACATGTAAAATAAATTTGCTACAAAGAGATAACTTAGCCGAAATGTACATTGCACCAGTAATCCTTCATTTCACCTGAACCTATGCGAGCCTCAGTAAAAAGTTATTGCACAGCTTTTTGTCGGTGAAAAGCCTATCGCAGCTTGGATTCTGTCATGGATCCCAATTCTCGAGGAAAAAATGTGTTACGTCAATTACAAATTACGAGTCCTCATTAACCTGTGTACATTACAGCAGCCAGCCATTCGGTGTAAAAATTTGGAAGCGGGTATTCTAACCATGTAGCCAAAATAACCTTGAAAGTTTAACTTACAAAGGAAAAGACGGAGACAGAACACTACTATTCTCTGGCCATGTACTCAAAATAACGTTGAAAAGCAAAACTTACAAAGGAAAAGAGGGAGATAGAACACTACTTTATTCTGGCTGCATGGCCATTTTACACTCTCCGTAAAGATTTATCCACCATCAAAACAAGACAAAAATTAACATTGCTCTCTTATGGAATAACTGATAAGTTAATCGAGTCTGTGAACCCGCTGCTTCCTGTTGCACTATGTTGAAATCGAACAGTTTCGAATATACACATGTTATTGCCACAAACATTCATCTTTATGAAGAAAATAAAGGTAATAAATATATAGATTTTGTTCATTTGAATTTTTATTATTTCAGACTATAAATATATCTAATTTGTATCTGGATCTACATTTAATTCGAAAACAAATTATCAACATCTTGGCTGACTCTGCTTATTGTTGCCACAAGGCACAAAATTTTGCCAGCATGGCGCCCATCAACTTCAGACTTAATCCATGGGGTGTATTAGTGTTTCTTATAGGATTTTTCCTAGCTTTAGGCTATGTATTTGGACCTCCAGATTTCTTTAGAAGGGAACAGAGAGTAAGCATGAAAGAACTTCTAGCCGTGAGTGTTGGGCTTGCCTCTAAAGGTGGTATAAAGGTGAAAGAAATTCACGAACAGCATAAACTCAAGGAGAAAGTGAAGGGAAAGACACAAGAGGGAGCCAATGAAATGCTGACGGACGGTGATCTCGAGTCACATAAAATTATCTTCTATGGATTCTCAAAAATGTACCCTGGAATCAAGGTCAGAAGGAAAACCATACTGATTCAGTATATTATGTTGGTGATTGCTTTGTATTATTGCAGTTATTGGCCCAACTCACTTTAAGCCTTTAACTCAATGACAGTTGACACCAGAATAAATTTGGCTTTCAATCAGAATTAATTTCTAGAGGCATCTATAGAGAGTTTGCATTGGTTTTGCTACAACTGCCGATTTATGTGACATTCATAAATGCATATAGATCTAGTGATATAATTATCAAAGTAAAGGTAATTGAACAGAGAATTAAAAAAAAATATCCCATTCAAAGTTGCAAAAGTTATGTCATCTCTTTGTAGGTTCAGGTCTTGATTGTGGCAAGGCCTAACTCATCCTCAGTATCAGATTTTGAGATAGATCGATCAAGAAAGCTACAGATAGCCTATAGATTGATCACTTTCACTAGTTTCAGACTCCACATCCATCTCGTATTTTCATCTTCCAAAGATTGAAACAAATCTACAACTTCTTCAGCAGTCAAGCGTCTAGGAGATCTATTATTGACTGTAGATCTATAGTTAGGAGGTGTGGGTTCCAAGGCGAGATTTTATACTCTTCTTTGAAACAAGAAACCATGGACTGTATATGTTGAAATAACCGCTAATGTTTAGAATAATGGACTGGTAGAACTCTGTACCAAAAAGAAATATCAAATGTTAATGCCAAATAGTAAAGGATAAACCAGCATTACGTGATTTATCTTGTTAGAAATGGTTCAACCCAAAAGCTATGCTGTGGTTAAAGCAAGGCTGAGCTACGCAGGCTGTGTAGCTATGATTTCATGGAGTTAAAATTGCATTTTTCTTAATGAATTTAATATGCTGCATAGAATTTGAATATGACGGTTTTATTCGTCGCAAATAAACACTTTTCAAGATGTAACCATTTTTGTGTGGCTCTAAAATCCCATTAAACTACAAGTTTTGAATTCGTCTAGAAACATTCAATTGTGAAGCCACATGTGAGTTGGGCTGCTGCAAATTAGCCAATTACTTATCGTCAAGAATATTAGAAAAAGAAGAGTGAGGAGGAGGAGAAACTGGGTGCGGTATTGGTTTTTACGCTCGTTTCATATTCATTAAAAAAATAATTAATGGAATATTGTTTTTGCCTTCCTAGGTAATGTATAAGTTTAATATTTTATAATTCTCACCTGCTAACAAGCACTTTTAGCGAAAAATCAGTTATCATTTTCAGCATAATTATCAGTTGAGATTTAATGGGACGCAACTAAGTGAATCTTTTTTTTTTCTTTTTTTAAAATTTCTTATGTAGTTCTACTTCTTTAGTTACTTGAGACTTATCATGGAGTAAGGGCTGTGAGAACCTAATTTCACAAGTCAGTTGGAAACTTGAGAGTGGAGATACTGCAGATCTTGAAAGAAAGGACCATATCTTCAAGTTTTGTTTCTAACTCAAGATACTTTTTTAGTTCAAGTTCAATAACGTCGCTATCATTGTCTTTTTATTTATTCAAATCTGGTACCATGCGACTTTTGTTTCTATTTTTGCATCTGGTTACCTCTAGTATTCCAAAGCCAATAAGTGCAACTCACTTGATCAGCATTATTATGTAAATTTAAGATTAGTTCAGAATTACCTCAAAGTAAAGACAGGTTTATAGGCATTCCCCTAATCCCCTCATCTTACTTAAAAGATTTAAGCCTCTTGTATGAAATGTCATAAAGGGATAGACAATATTGATGGCTAGAAAATCACCTAAATGCATGTTGCTTAGAGATGGCCTGCCTATTATAGTAATATTTAGTAATAATAAAAAAAAAAAAAAAAAAATATGATTGAAAATTTTTGTGGGGGCCTGGATGATATATCAACAGTTTACAATGGTTTGCAATAGTGCAGAAATAATTGAAATGATGACCAACAAAACCAAAGGTATGGGTAGCAAACCTAGTGGAAACTGTTTTACTTCTACAAATTCTGGCACTATAAATTTTCTTTGTAATTTATGAGCATTATTGAACTTTATCTGAATGGCTTGCATATGCGCCCTAGTCCTGAAAGATAGGCGTTCCTCTCATTGGATTTATATGTATAGAATCAGATAGCAGAGAATTGGAGTGACAGTTTGACAGCAAATGATGAAATCGCTCACCTTTTCATGAGTGGTTTTTTGAGTTGATCTAATTGGATATTCATTCATAATTGTAATTATAAGTCAAGTACACAAGGACAGTAACCATAGATCTTTTTTTTTCATATTGAAATACATGCATATACTGAATTTTGTACACTCTCAAAGGATTTTACAATTACATTTAGAATTAGATATTTTTCCATAGAGCTCACCGTCGGCAGAACTTTTGTTTGGGGACATTGGTTTAGTATATTAAGATATGATACAAGACATTTTGATGCAGTATTTTTTTTTTATTGGTAATTCATTGTTAGAAAATAATGTACACTGAGACATTAATAAGTTCTATATGGCAAATACTGAGGCCCAGTCAAATGAAGTTCTCTTCAGTATAATAGAGTTACCATACCCATTCGGAAGTCCTTCCTAGCATCACACTGGCCAATGTCACAATTTGCCTCTGATCACACTTTATCACAGCGATGTAATTTTCAAAATTAGAGTATTGTTTTAACCTTCTTTTTTGGGGCAACAACGTAGGTTTATCTTCATTTACCTGCTTGATATAACTTTATTTTTCATATCATAGAAATTAAATCTTTTTTTAAGTCCAATAAAGTAATTCACATATTATATGTATATAATGGTGTGGCAGACTGTAAGGTATCACTTCCAGTCCTATGGCATAAGACTGGCATGTATAATGAATTTCCTTTAGTGTCTCTATGGGTGAGCTGGAAGAGTGTGCTCTGCTGGAGCAGTATTTCTCTCACTGTGTGAAAAGTGCTAGAAATGTAAATAAGAGAGATACAGTGAGAGGGGGTTAGGAGGGGCAAGGTGGATCACGGATGCTATCATGTTATAATTTGTAGATATATACACACGTCCCTATCTGACTGCTCTGCTCGCGAACTTTGTTGCTGGTATTCATTGCACTCCAGGGTTGATTTTTCCTTTGCACACAAAATGGGTTTAGGACTTGATATTTTAAAGTTGAAAAATCTCCAGTCTCATCTGATCATATCAATATCAAGGAAAATGACATTATCACTTAACCTATTATCAGGTTCAGCTCAGCAGTAATATAGGCCTACACTGCTTTCCAGGTACTGCAATTTTAGGCAGAGACCAGTCTATTCCAGTTAGTGACATTGCTATCTAAATCTAGATCACACAATGGTTACCAAGTATATTAGTTTTATTGTGAAATAGCTACAAGTTGGAATCAAATATTCCACAAACTTTTTTTCTTATTAGATGGAGAAGAAATTATGTTCAACCTCTTTAGTCTTTTGAGAGAAGCAGTTTCAAATATGTGTATCATATTTTTTTTATAGGTGGTGTCAGAAGAGCATGACAACAAACCGGTGGATTTTAATCAAATATCAGCAGTCAGTACACACCTACCTGAAGTGGACGAGGCTATTGATAGTGACCAATCTATTCCAGTCAGTGACATTGCTATCTGGATTGATCCCCTAGATGCTACACAGGAGTACACTAGTAAGCTTAGCTAGATTTTCAACACTTTTTATACTTTGTTCAGATTTTGAATGTTTAAAGGACTTGTGCCAGTGAACCTTCAGTATTATATGGAAAAAATAAGATAGATATAAGCTACCTTAGCAATTAAATTAGCATTTTTTTTTGCTACATTTTTTTTATTTTAAAGATTGACCTCATTTTTTTTTACTGAGATATATGTTTTGCATTGTATTAAATACTGAAAAAGGTATAAGCCTTTACAAAAAAAACAATAGAATAGCTGAATTGAAATATTCCATTGTATTGAAAAGCCATTTTGATGCAATGCTTCAATTTCTTTGCTAAGATATTATATTGAGAAAAGTATCCTTATTATCATCTTCTGTTTCAGTAACTTTTCTTTTTTTTTTTTAATCTCATCAAGAGCCATCCCATAATTTTGAACAAATTTTGTTATTGTATGTTCACAAACTTCTTAACATCTTGAAAAGCAGGTCTATCAAATTGATTCCTGGGAAGTCCTCAGTGTTTTTTTTATTGTCTGAAGCACTGGTTATACTTGCTGACCTTAGAATATCTGTATCATCCTTCTGTACCAGTGAGCCTCACACAATATGTCACAACAATGGTGTGTGTTGTCGTTAAAGGTGAACCTAAAATTGGAGTGATTAACAGACCATTTACAGGAGAGACAGGTATGTCTTTATTAACTCTTCATATGCGTTTATCTCTCTACCAGAAGATTTACTTCCCCCTTCCTTTTATACCTTCTCAAACATCTTTTTAGATTAGTGACTCAACTCAACAATTTTAGTAAGTGAAACTAACATTTCATTATCCATTTCCCTCCTCTTCCTCTGGTTTTATATATATATATATATATATATACACCAGGACTTAAAACTTAAAACACTTTGATTGCAGAGTTCACTTATTCATTCAAAATCTTTTTTCCCTATGTGTTAAAAAAATCGGAAGTAAATTGTAAATGACAATGAAAAGCTTTGAATGTAAAACATTCAATATTTGAATTGGTCTTGTTGGCTGAAGAACAAAAGTAATGCCCAGTTTTTTTGGTGAAAATTGATCAAGACTAAATGGTAGCTTTATCTAACAGCCACAATTACTCTATTGTAATAACTGTAATCTCATCATCTTTGGCATTGTTGTGTCTTGACCTTTTTTGGGAGACTATTGGGGTCTCACTGTGTTGCAAATTGTAAAAAACAGGTTGTGGTAGTGTTAATGGAAGCAATGGTAATAATAGCTGTTTTGATAGGAGAAGCAGTTGAAATATTAACTGAAGAGTAATAGTAACAGTTTCAGCATGTAGTGGTGGTATTTAATGATTCAATTTGTTATTTAAAGAAACACACTGGAAGATTTGTACTTTTTTCAAGTTAAAATAAGAATTAGCATACTTTACTATCTCATTAGCAATGTGACAAACACTTCCAAAGAAATGAAAAAAAAACTAGAATATATTGAGATTGAAGATTTGAAATAAAAAATTACAATTTTAGGTTATGTACAGTTATGTCCTCATTACAAGGAACTCTGGTAAATCAAATCTCTGGATTAACTCAAAACTAATTAAGAACACTACTAGATTTATTTATCTATACTCAATACTAAACCTAAATTAAATTTCTGATCCGTTTTGAACCCAAGTAGTTAAGAAAACAAGCATTATGTTACATGTGGACAGTTATCCTTTTATCATTTCAATGTACTAAATTAGCCACAATAATCTGATCCATTGTTATTCATTTTTTTTATACCAAGTTTATTTGCTGGGTTGGTTTCATTCTTTCTCCAGTGTGGGCCTGGAGTGGCTACGGACATTCTAAAAATCTTGATATTGGATCCAGTGCTGGCGGTGGAAAAGGTCACAACATCATTGTTTCTCTCTCTCACAAAGGCGATGTTGAGACCATGGCTAAAAGTGCATTTGACAATGTCAACATAGTGGCTGCTGGAGGCGCAGGTAGGGAAGACGCTCTACTCTCAGTTTAATAAAAAATCTTACACCTAATTTTAATCTAAATCTTGTAAGATTTGAATGATATGGAGTTTCTTTAATTTATATATTGAATGCTTTCTATACTGGTATTGTCTTATTTCATTCTCTGAGCAATCTCACTCTCCTTCCTTCCTGTTGTTGTGGACTATTTCTTAAGGACTTCAAGCAAAAATTGTTAAAGTACATTCCATGAAAATTGTTTTTCTTTTATTTTAGTGTCAGGGCTCCTTATGTTGGGAATCACTGCTTTTATAACTGGGTCACATATAATAGGTATGTAGATTCAAAGATTGAATTCAAGACTTTTCGTGCTGTAGATCAATTTTCTGTGTCAAAGACTCTTATATAAGATGGGTCATATCAATCAACCAATTTCAAGTGGTAGAAAAAAACACCTTATCAGTCTCTCTTTGTGACGGGGCTATTAAAAGCTTGAGATGTTAATGGGTAATTTTTAAGTAGGTAGTTGCTTGAAGCATTCTTTGGGCCTGTAGCATTGTAGCAAAAATGTTCATTTCCTTGTGTTTTTTTTTTTATTATATTTATGTACCAGGTTATAAGACATTGGAGGTGGTGAAGGGAACTGTGAATGCTTACACTCACATCACCCGCATCAAAAAGTGGGATATATGTGCAGGGAATGCCATCTTAAATGCCCTCGGTGGGAAAATGACTACATTGGATGGTGATTTCATCAACTATTCGCCTAAGCTAGATGCAAAGAATGAGCGTGGTCTCCTGGCAACCATGTCATCTAGTGTCCACTATGACTATCTTGAAAAGCTTGGAGCCAAAGCAAAGGATATTCTGGAAAAGAAATCTTCGCACTGAAAGTAGAGCTGATAATATGATGTATGGGAACTGTGTGATAAACAGTGTGCAACTGTTATAGGGATGCTAGGGATGCTTTTATTGAATTCTTTTTTCTTTTCAACCTTTCTTTTTATAACTGATCTTTCGAAAGCATAGTTCATGCAAATTTTGGGATTGTTTATGTAGCATTTGTACATGTAATCAGAGCTGATGGCTCAATATTTTTTCTTTTCTGCTATTTGAAATCTTGCCTGTTTTATGACTTTAATTTTTCTATCCAGGTGTTTAGTGCCATTGTTTCCATGTTTCTCTCATTATCTTGAATTTAAAGGACAATTTTGTCAATGCACATGCTGTTTTGCTCACTTGAAAACTACCCACAACTAATTAAGAAGGTAAAGATTTTTCACTGTCATTGGTGTTTGACAAAAATAGGTAAGAAATTACAAACAAGTTTGGTAGATCCAGATGTCTATTTGACTTAGTATCAGTCAATGCTGGTAATCATTACTAAAGTCACATCTAGCTGTGGTTTAGTAAGAACAATTTAATAAAGAAATGTGTCTGTTGGTGATATTACAGTGTTTATAATTTGTAATGTTTTGACAAATTCTTAGATCTATGGAACTGTAACCGATATTACTTTAATACATTAGAAACTTGCCAACTTTTGAAACCCTGTTTGAAATATTTACCATCATAACTTTTAAAAAAGATATATTTAGTAAAATAAAGCCTCTAAACCAGGTATTTAGCGATTATATTCTCTTCAAAAAAGATGTATATACAGTAAACTGCTCAGTACAGCTGTCAATGTAAATATATGAAAACCAAGCAGTGCTCTTGCATTGTTTTGCTTATGTTATTTGGTTTATCTTTGTGCATAATTTCATTGCTCATTGTATGCATGATACCAGTTGGGTGTAAATTTTTTTACTGTCTAAAAGTTCAATCCTCTGTTACTCTATAGGTATAAATTTATGCTCTTTGAGGTAAGCAAAGTCAAACTTTATTTTTGACTTGATTTTTTTTTTTTTTCTTTTGAGATGCATGTTAAATATTCCAAGAGTGGTTGATCAGCACAGACTGTCTGAAGTTACAAGGGTGAATATATCTGGAAGTGCTAGGTTTGAAAAAATACCTGTTTTGATTAATTTTCATAAGAATGCTGAAAGATTAAGACAGAAAAAGTGCTTTAATGAATTTGACAATGAAGATGACTATGCAACTATGTGTCTAAACTGTACGATATGGTATAAGTTTCTCTTTAGTTCAGCACTATTAAGTGTCAGGTTTCAGGAAAAGATATTGAGAACTGTAAATATATGAGGCAACCAGATTCAGATATAAACTTCCAAGGCTTGTTTGGAGCAAGAACTCATCAAGATTGAACATCTTCCATTGCTATGGTCTCTTTTAAATTTCTGTGGATTGAAATATACCAAAACATACTACAGCTAATCTGTTCACTTTCAACGAGAAAATATTTTGATACAATACTGAAATCTCAAAAAATGAGCTGTCTTAGTTTTCTCCTAATTGTAGAGAATGACTTGTAATGCTCAATTTTTCTTCCTAGTTTTCCATTCTGAACAGGCATGTCATCTGATTGCTACTGAATAACCGTCTAGAGGCTCAAGGAGATTAGCATGGGTGTGATGATTTTCTTGCAAACATCCAAACCTGTCTAGTTTTAGCTCAACATGAAGCCAGTGTGTATGAGAACAATTTTTATTTTATGTAATATAGAAACAGACTGGCAAAACTTTTTCATTAAATGTTGAAAAAAAAGAATCGCGAGTTTTCATAAGGAACGGCAATTTTTATTCCTAGAAAGTTTGTTGTATTTCAGTGATTATAAAATTGTACATGTACTTCCTTCCCATTCATACTGTTGCAAGACAGGATTTTATCCAGTATTACACAACTTTTATATCTTATTGCTCTGTTCACCATTGATGTTGCAGACTTGAAATAAGTTTAATCTTTCTGAGCAGTTGACTGCTTATCTTGTATTCTTCAAAAACTAATGCTGAAAACTGTCATTATATCTTTTAAGAAAAAGACTGAGATTCTTTATTTTTCTTTTCTACAATCTATATCTGTATTATTAGTGTATAGGATGATGAGAAATGAAAGCTAACTCATTCAAGATGGTTTATCTGAAGAAATTTCTAAACCATAGACCATAAAAGTGAATCAGTGTGAAAGGATTGGGCTTGAAAACCATTAATCATTCCCAACTGCTATAATATCCATTAGACTAAAAATTATAAATATATTTTCACCTTAAGTTTGAAATTTATAGCTACCCTATGAAATTTCAGTAGATATACTTATTTACCGAGAAAAATTCATAAATTGCGGTCATTATGGATTAATGGGAATACATTTTTTTGTTTAGCTTTATATTTTTCCGTGGAACTTGAGGAAATTTCTTGATATGCAGGTACCCTGTAGGACATTGCTCAAAAGATTTCGACCTTCCTTCCCAGATCTCTGTCTTTGATCTACAACAGGGTTGATACCAGTTACACTAATAAAACTAACACAAAATTTTATTTGTTTTTAAAAATAATTTTCAATGAACCTCTAACAGGGCAGACTTAATGCTAAAGTGGAGGTCTGAAAAGAGCCTGTTTTACCACACAAAATGTGATAGACTTGAAAATTACTTGATATATGCTATTTGTATTGGATATAAATATCATATGTTCTATTTGTTGATTTATTGAGGTTCTCGTTAATAAAAAGAAGTTTGACTTTAAAGTGTAAGATAAGCTTAAAATGTTGCCATTCTAGGTGTTGGAAAAGAATCATTTTCTTTTATTTCTAATAACATAAACAGCTTTTTAGTCTCTCAATTAGGAATGACTCTTGTCACTAATTCGAATCTCAACACAACCCAAAAAAAAGGTCATATCTTGTAAGAGAATTATCAGTTATTTATCCACACTTATTACTATTCTCATCATTTAGGAGCTCAAAGGCATTGAAATACGAAATCTTTGAGGGACCTATTTTATTTATACCGGTAGTGATGAGAATCATTTCACAAAATTCCATATTTATTGTGAGGATCGTTGTTTTGCACTTGCAGCTACATGTAAAGTCGAAGTTGATAAACCCCTGTTAATGTTCTAGTTCTATGTGCTTGCATCCCTAATGATGTTTTGAGTTGTAGACTTGCCATAAACTTAAATCATATTGTGGTAGATTGGCAATATCAGTAAAAAAATGATATTGTTAATGTTCAGTCTTGGAAAATGTAAAAGTGTAAATATTGTTGTTTTTATAACCCTAGCTTTGTTTCTTTCTCCATTTATTTGGAGGACAAACATAGTGTATTTTCCGTGAGGAGTAATCCTTTCTTGATATGCAATCTCTAATAAATCCAGATCACCTGACTAATTATTGATGATAATAACCAATAGCTGTGATTGTTTTGCACATGCATTTTTTTTATTCCATTTTTAAAATTATGTATTTGTTTTTTCATGATCTGTCCTTATCAGTTAGAGAGAAAGAAAGGAAGAAGGCACTCAGCTTATTTATTTATTTTTTAATTTTTTTTTTTTTTTAGTTTTAATTGATGAAAAAAATTCAGCATGTTATCAATACGATTGAATAGTTCTGTTTTCATCAGTTCTGAAGGTCAACAATCTGATAGAACTTTTTCATGCTATTATCATACATGTACAACTCTGAATATCCTTTATTCACTTTTTTTTATATTTGACATACATGTATTTGAGGACAAGAAATTAAGTTCTGTATCTTTTAAAGGAGCAATTTCATCCACATTATTTGAAAAAAAAAAAAAGTAAAATACTCAATCATCCAATTGTGATTAAAATATCTTAAACCAAATCATGTCATTCATCATGCACAATCTATTGCTTTGCAAATTTTTTATTTGCCTATGGAATTATAGTGTTTGTTTATTTTATATCTGGGCTCAATGAATTTACTACGCATTACATTTGATAATCTTGTTAACTTATTTTATTATATCTCATTTCAATTCAAAGCAAATCCATGTACAGTTTTTTAAATTAAGAATTTACCATCGATGGAGACATTGTTGTACCACAGATTTATGTAAGTGAGAATGCATGAGAGCCAGTATGAGACTTTTCCCAGCAGTAGTGAGTTTTGGGCTTTGATTTTTTTTTCATAGTATAAATTTTAAATTGCAATGTCTGAAGAACTGCTTGCACTCAGTCTACTTTTGCGATGGTTAGAACCGTATCAATTGTTAAGAACGAAGTCTTGTCACTGATTTCTCAGTAAGGAAACATGTCCAGTTAATAGTGAGAATACCATTGGGAATATATAATTATATTTTGGCACAGTGATTATCTAGAGTAGGCAGTGTTTTTTCAAATTGATTTTTATAAGGCAGACTGCTGTTTCTTAGCTCTGATAGTTGAGGCTTTACATCAACAAAAGGAGATGCTGGAATTGTGGAATGTGTAGGTAAATGAAAGTTGCTGTCCTATATTTTTTACTTGAAATCTGTGTCAGTATGTTGTCCTCTTCTATGGTAAATTCTTCTTTTCTTTTGTTGATGTAATGAGTTAAACATATTTGTTTTTATACAAACCATGATGGGGAAATAATAAACTTTGGGAAATATATTGTGTTGTTGAAATTCTTTATTCTTTCTTTTTAAAATTACCATTAATTTTGTTAAGTGGTAAGCTTTTGTATTTCTATTATCTTTATCTGAATGGTGCGTGCAGATATAAAGCAAAGGTACAAACATATACGAGCCGTCCTTGACAATTCGGATTCATTCTTGTTTTGATATAAATCTTCAGGTCTAGTGTTTGGTCCTCTATTCTTTTACAATTAACCAGATATCTCAGGAAAAATTCAAGTACTGTGTAGAACATGTCTAATTTTTCCACCTTTACATTGTGTAAAAAAGAAAGTGAATCCAAAACTCTTGGCAGTAACGGCAGATACCCGATATCTTTGGTTGTATCTCTCGCACTGAAATGTATGTAGCATATAATGCTACTGAAAGGATATTTGACAATTTATACTGAAAAGAGAATGAAAGTCCATCTAGTTCATGATCACAAACCGTAATTACATGTGGACAAGGCGTCTATGTAAAGATGATACAAAGATGGCAATATTGAGATCCTTACCTTTCCAACTAAAAGTTTGTGCCCACTGACATGCACTTGAAAAAAAAAAATTTTTTTTAATCTCTTCATCTCAAACTATGTATACCAACTGTCTACTTATGAGAAGTATCCTGACCAATTGATATGCAGTCCACAACTGGCGAGCCTCTTGATCTACCCAAACTTAAATACGTGTGGCTCGACCTATGATCCACAGGACTGCACAATAGTTTAGCCTCTAGCTCTATCCCATATAGGGGAAGAAAGTACATGTTGCTCGATCAATGACCCACGGAACTTTATATAGTTTTAGAGTCTCGAAGTCTACCCCAACTTGGGGAAAGAAAGTACATGTATCCCGATCAATGATCCACGGGACCGTACACCATTCTGGAGCCTCTAGGTCTACCCCAACTTGGAGAAAGAAAGTACATGAAGCCCTATCAATGATCCACGGGACCATACACCATTCTGGAGCCTCTAGGTCTATCCCAACTTGGGGAAGAAAGTTCATGTAGCCCGATCAATGATCCACGAGACCGTATACAATTCTGGAGCCTCTAGGTCTATCCCAACTTGGGGAAGAAAGTACATGTAGCACGACCAGTGATCCACCGGACCACAGACAATTCTGGAGCCTCTGGGTCTATCCCTACTAGGGAAAGAAAATACGTGTAGCTCGACTAATGTGCACGGGACCGTACATAAATAAATTATCTCCCAGTAATTTACAGTAGATTCCCACCGCTTTAAAAGGTCATGGCCTGATAGATGGAGCAGAGTCGAATCGTTTCTACACCTGAAATAAAAAGATAATGTACGTAGGTACAGGTAGAGAGAGAGAGAGAGAGAGAGAGAGAGAGACAGACAGACAGACAGAGAGAGAGAGAGAGATGGCGACTAATTTTTTTTTTTATATATATAGCTTCTTGACAAAACAAGAAAAAATGCATCTTCAAAACAAACCGGCATAATTACTATGCGCTGCATAATTATTAAAAAAAAAAATTCTTTAATCTATTTTACATGATTGTGCTTCTTAATATACCATTTTACACGATGTATATATCGTTTGTTCTTTCGCAATTAAATAGGGAATGTGAGTACTAGGGACAGTGGCATTCACTATGTCAGAGAAAGAGGGCAGATATGCCATTCTAGGCTAATTCTTACTCAACCACTGGTACTGAAAAAGTAAACGACCGGCCGCGACGGAACAGCTGAGACAACAATAATCTGGGCTATCAAATAGATATAGATTTTAGGTCTATCAGGAATCACATTTTTCAGTTGTGTATTCTGTAACAAAGGCCACCCAGATTTTGAAATTCATGATGGAAAGCTCGGAACAGGCTAGGTTTCAACTCTAGCTTTTTATAATTTTTGGTTTCAACCTGCAATCTTATGAAGATCATGTCAGGACCCATAATACACAAATAATCCAGACATCATACATATTGTTTTGTTAGTTATAAAACTGCAAATTCTATATTTTTCATTACGGCAATCTATAACGCATCTAAAAATAATGAAATCCTCCGATTTAGGCTAGCCTACAGACGTTACAGAAAAACCTGAAGCTCTTCATTAGCAGAGTCATTTTATGGTACAAAAAGACAGTTGCGGCAAAGTAGAATCCGTTGCGCAAATTGAAACTATTACTCAGAAAGGAAAATACGATTAAATCTAGGTCTAATTGTTGATTAAAAAAAAAACTAAAGACAAGTGACCACTGTCAATTTTTTGCGCTAAGACCTTCATCTAGATTTAGGACTAGGTCTATTTTCCGCAATGAGTGCAATAAAGATGTTACGCCGAAAAATTTCAGCAACTTCACCGAAGACAAAGATGAGCTCCAGGTAATTCTTAGATCTAGACATATTGATTACATAAAAATGTGCAATGTGGATTTATCCCATAGAAATAGTAGGCCTATGCTTTTCGCGGTTATACATGTATTTATTTAATGTAGATAAAATCGGTTTTTTTTAAAAATTAATCTCATCTCCGCTTTGATGGGTAGATACTGATAGTGCAAAGTAATATGATGTTCAATCTGATCTAGAAGTCTAGTGGTGCTAATCATAATGGTGGTGACGAAGGTGGTAAAACTACATCTAGTAGTTGTTGCAGTGGTAGAATCTACTTGCCTTTGTCCCTCCAGGTTGTAGTAGTGCTATGGATGAATCAATTCTGACTCCCAATGGCAGATGGACGTATCTGACTAAAGACTGTTTTCTAATTTGTTTGCATAAACCGACTATTTGACTTAAGTATTATCCAGCTTGAGTAAATGGCAGAGTGACTTATCTTCGTTGATAGTTAAAGTTTTTTACGTGTCAAATCGACGTATCCGACTTAAGACTGTTTTCTAATTTGTTTGCATAAACTGACTATTTAATTTAAGTACTATCCAACTTGAGTAAATGGCAGAGTGACTCATCTTCATTGGTAGCTAAAGATTTTTTACGTGTCAAATCGACGTATCTGCAGTTTTTATGCTGACCATCGAATTTTTTTTGCATTTTTCTTGAAAATGCAAAATCTGCAAATAAGTTAGTTTGCTTTTGGGAGACAGAATACTGCTGGTATTTGTAATTATAATATCAGTGCTTACATCTGTATACAAAGGGATTAAATCAACCCACATGAATGTGGAAATTTAGGCCCTACTCTGAGGGTGCTTCAAGCATGACTTTTGTTTCCAGCTGTTTCCAAGTAATCAATCTCAATCCTCAAATCCTGACCAAAGTAATATCATAAACATGTGCACAAAAGGAAAGTTGCCAAAATTTCTATTTTGTGGTAAGTGGCCTGAAGCCATTGACCTGTTGTATTCTAATGAATGGGTTTTAAATATTGCTGTTCATGTAACAATAGCTGTACCTATTCTTCCTTCCTCTTCCACCTGTTTTACCAGTTTACACATGACCAGCAGCATAGCACGCATGTCTGAGCCCTGCACTACCTCTGATCCAGATGAAGATGATATGAGGTAAGAGAGAGAGAAAGAAAGAGAGAGAGAGAGAGAGAGAGAGAGAGAGAGAGAGAGAGAGAGAGAGAGAGAGAGAGAGAGAGAGAGAGAGAGAGAGAGAGAGAGAGAGAGAGAGAGAGAGAGAGAGAGAGAGAGAGAGAGAGAGAGTAGCATAAAACTAAAGGTATTTGGTGACAGCAAAAGTTACAAGTGGCTTTCTCTACAAACTTAGTCAAGTGATCACAAATTATATGTCAAACCAACACTTCCCTTCATCGAGCTGCCAATGTATGATGAGAATATGGAATGACTTGAGCACCAGCCATCTTCTCCAAGCAAGCAATCTGCATACCACCTAATCTCTGGTACTCTTCAGTTACTTCACAGTCCACTTCTTTTGGAAATGACATCTCCTGCACAATGATCCCAGCATGCAGAGTGATGGACTCAACCCAAGCCATGTAAAATACCTGTATATTCTTAGTAGATATAGATTGTAACATTATTTGATGTTTTTTTTTTTTTTTAATTACATAAGTCAAGATGCAGTAATGCAACAAAATACATGAGCCTGAGGAAAATGATATTTTATAAATATTTATTTCATGTTCCAAATTTGATATTATTATGCAAACAGTTTTGCCCTATAAGGAGCCCCCAGAGAAGAGTATTACTATAACGAGGGTGAATGAGTTGTTAGCTTGCAAACAGGAAGAAATTATTCTTAATGCCATACAATAAGTAAACCTGGATTTGTAGCTATCATCAGGCGTGTAAAACAGTAAATTTAAGTGGAATATCTAAACCGTGTACCAAACAAATTTAGTCACTCTTCATTGAAACTTAAAATCGTAATATACATTTCCCCACTACATATTGTTCTTTGTAAACACCAATCTGTGCCCTTAATGGGACTAATATGTGATAGATGGGTCACGATCCACAGCCTTCATTGCAATAAACTTTATTTAAAACGCTCCCTTCCCCTTCCCCTCTCTCTCCCCAGCTGCCATACAGCTATACTTTTTTTCTTCTATCAGCCTCAATCTCTTTTTGTCTCACCCATTCTTGTCCCATATTTTTTCCTTTTTGTATGTCTCTTCTTTACCTACACCCCCCCCCCCACCCATACACTTTTTCACCTTTCTTTCCGTCTCTCTGGCATTCTATCTGCCATATCTGTTTATCCGTTATGTCTTCCTCTCTTTCCCTCTCTCTCATGGCTCCGTTGCCCATATTCACCTGCCTGCTTGTTTGTGTACGTCGCTCTCTCTCTCTCTCTCTCTCTCTCTCTCTCTCTCTCTCTCTCTCTCTCTCTCTCTCTCTCTCTCTCTCTCTCTCTCCTTTTGTTTCTACTTCTTTTCTGCTGACCCTGCCCTGCACCCTGTGCCTATTTTCCCCTTTGTCCTTCCTCTCCTCCTCTCTGCGTCTATCTGATCCTCTATAGTTTTGTCAGTCTGTCGGTCTCTTTCTCTCTTCGCTAGCTCTGTTTCTCCGTCTCTGACCGGGCTTCAGATTATTATTTGCATACCTTATCTAAACCTACTTGAGCAAACACAACGACACAATTCAATTCGTTACGCTGTTTTCTTTGTGTGGGCTACTCTATGAACAACTTGTTCACATACGCAGTGATGCCTTCATGCACAATCCATTCATTAGCGCTGGTATAAATTGATTCGATCAACTAGTAGTCAGTTCTTAAAAAAAAACCTAACAACAACAAACAAATCAATGGAAGGGGAAAACGAAGGAGGCCTTGGATGGGGTGGGAGTGGTAGAGGGGATCAGGTGCGATATTTGCTAGTGCTTGCTCAACCAATAAAACTCCTTATCAGAGGCATCGCTATTGGATCGTGTAGTTGTGAACAGGCTTGCCTCTGATTTCAATCATGCCGCTGGTTCCGGCACTCAGTCGCCTCTCTGCGGTGTTAGTATCTAGACAGCGTCTGCGTTTACCAGTTCTGGAGCCACGGGAGGTCAAGACACGTTAGGGAGGGCTGGAACTGTTATCGGAGATAGTTCTACTAGAACAACCGCTGCTGCTGCTGCTGCTGCCGTTGTTGTTGTTGCTGAGGGGCGTGCGGTAGTCAGGCTGGTGCTGCTACTACTGCATAGGTCTGATCTGAGAGGAGGGGCGACACGAGACACTCAATACACTGCTGCAGTGGAGAACATCTAGCTACAGATTAGCTTAGGTGACCTCAGCCAGGAGCAGGCATCCAAGAAGGACCCATATCTACATGCTCTAATTTTCTCACAAATCTCTGGAATCAAGGTGCGAAAGTTTAGAGATAACAGAACTGTTAATCTTTTTTTTCATGTATTTTTCAATCATGATATAAATGGGAGATTTATGAGGGACTAAAAGTTAGAATACCTTAAATATTCTTTAACTATGGTTTGCTGTGTGTATAATCGAGCTTTTCTCTCTCTCAACGAGTTTACCACCATTGCTAACTTGCTGGAGCCAATATAAAACCTTTGAGTGCGGCTTGCCTCTGTGTTTTCTGTGGAGGATGTCTCGGAGAGGTGCTGCACGCGTGTGCACGTGCAAGTCTTCATAGCGCTATGTAGACAGAGTTCCACTGTTTTCTTCCAAATAAATGGAACCCCATTTGAAACAGCAGCTGAGATAGACAGTGATACTAATTTTCACTATTGTGAAGCTTTGTGGCTGGAAAAGTTTGTAATCATAAACTGCACACAGTTTCTCACTTGTCTGACTCACCTGATAGTAATAATATTCAGAGGCTGTTATAACTGTGAGAAGACCGCCTAGATTTCAGATCATCATTTTCCCGCTCGCTTGATAGTAATAATATTCAGGGGCTGTTATTACTGTGAGAAGACCGCCTAGATATCAGATCATCATTTTCCATCTCACCTGATAGTAATAAAATTCAGAGGCTGTTATAACTGTGAGAGGATCGCCTAGATTTCAGATCATCATTTTCCCGCTCGCTTGATAGTAATAATATTCAGAGGCTGTTATAACTGTGAGAAGACCGCCTAGATTTCAGATCATCATTTTCCCGCTCGCTTGATAGTAATAATATTCAGAGGCTGTTATAACTGTGAGAGGATCGCCTAGATTTCAGATCATCATTTTCCCGCTCGCTTGATAGTAATAATATTCAGAGGCTGTTATAACTGTGAGAGGATCGCCTAGATTTCAGATCATCATTTTCCCGCTCACCTGATAGTAATAATATTCAGAGGCTGTTTTAATTGTGAGAGGATCGCCTAGATTTCAGATCATCATTTTCCCGCTCACCTGATAGTAATAATATTCAGAGGCTGTTATAACTGTGAGAGGATCGCCTAGATTTCAGATCATCATTTTCCCGCTCACCTGATAGTAATAATATTCAGAGGCTGTTATAACTGTGAGAGGATCGCCTAGATTTCAGATCATCATTTTCCCGCTCACCTGATAGTAATAATATTCAGAGGCTGTTATAACTGTGAGAGGATCGCCTAGATTTCAGATCATCATTTTCCCGCTCACCTGATAGTAATAATATTCAGAGGCTGTTATAACTGTGAGAAGACCGCCTAGATTTCAGATCATCATTTTCCCGCTCGCTTGATAGTAATAATATTCAGAGGCTGTTATAACTGTGAGAGGATCGCCTAGATTTCAGATCATCATTTTCCCGCTCGCTTGATAGTAATAATATTCAGAGGCTGTTATAACTGTGAGAGGATCGCCTAGATTTCAGATCATCATTTTCCCGCTCGCTTGATAGTAATAATATTCAGAGGCTGTTATAACTGTGAGAGGATCGCCTAGATTTCAGATCATCATTTTCCCGCTCACCTGATAGTAATAATATTCAGAGGCTGTTATAACTGTGAGAGGATCGCCTAGATTTCAGATCATCATTTTCCCGCTCACCTGATAGTAATAATATTCAGAGGCTGTTATAACTGTGAGAAGACCGCCTAGATTTCAGATCATCACTTTCCCGCTCGCTTGATAGTAATAATATTCAGGTGCTGTTATTACTGTGAGAAGACCGCCTAGATTTCAGATCATCATTTTCCCGCTCGCTTGATAGTAATAATATTCAGGTGCTGTTATTACTGTGAGAAGACCGCCTAGATTTCAGATCATCATTTTCCCGCTCGCTTGATAGTAATAATATTCAGGTGCTGTTATTACTGTGAGAAGACCGCCTAGATTTCAGATCATCATTTTCCTGCTCGCTTGATAATGAAAACATGTAAAGCGCATTACTATCACAACAAAAATCTGCTTTAGGCGCCAAGACATCGATATATCTCTATAACTGTGCAGTTCAAGCGGCTTTAAACACCCTTGCTGATGTAACAATTTAAGCGTCTCTAGTGTACTCGTATGCAAGGCGAAAGAAACTTTTTTTCCTATATAGTACATTAAAAAAAAACCCACACACTTTCGTGTTAGATGATAATGATATTGAGATAGTTTAACTGACATATATAAATATTTAATGATACAAGTAGATATTGTATGAAAATGGCAGCTACAACATTGCCGAATATAGATATAACAAATGTTTGTCGCAGATAAAATAAAAGCTCTATATTTTTCAACCATTATAAATATAAATATAGAGTTGTTATGTCATGATACGAACACAGCTTATTTAATGCTCCAAGTCTGAAAGAGTGAATTAATGTTTTCAAATTGATTCTGAAAATTTTCTAACGCGTCATGGATTTTGAAGTTCAGGTAAATTGCTCGACTGCTTTGGGCCATTCACTGAAAAGATCTGATCAGCTAAAAGTGTTAGCCTCGATCTTGTGAATAAAACTTTTATTACATTTGTTGCCAGATCGAAACTTAAGCTGCGGATCAAAGCTGTTTTAAAACATGTTCCAGATAAATCAGGACGCCCAAGAGTGGCAGTTGAAAATCAAGCAAATCACATTTTATTCTTTTCTTCACTGGGAACCAATAGAGATTTTTGTGAATGCGAGTGACATGCTCTCCTTTTTCTTAGTTTATGAACGGAGACAATCTCAGCTGTTTGGTTCTGAACATTTGTGAGTCTTTTGATTTCAGTTTAAGCTATCAGGAAATGCAGTACAAAAATATTAATTCAGAGCTGTGCTAGAGACCTATGTGACATGTTAGACTAGACGGAAATGTTCGCGTAGTAAATATTGCTGTCAACACTAACCATTGCAAACCACTTTTTTGGCTGTCAGATATCACGTGATCTCCGAGATTACGGGATTTAATAGCTTCTAACTCATGTTGGATAAAAAATTTAACCTATAATAACGCGAACGCTTAAGTGTCCCGTGTTAAACATCTACAACGGATCTACCGTAAAAAAATAAATAAAAAATTAAAATACCTTGTAGCCTCCATCAAGTAAGGCCTCGCACCAACCGCAACTCTGTAAGCAGCGAGTTTGATCTCGAGACCTAAGGATATGGTCAAAATTAATGATTGCATGCTCATGTTAAAAAAAATCACCAAGTTACTCTTTTGGATAATGGTTGGGTATGGCACCGTGAGTCTGGTTGTGACACGCTAAATAATTGTTGGGTACGGCACCGTGAGTCTGGTTGTGACACGCTGTATAATGGTTGGGTACGGCACCGTGAGTCTGGTTGTGACACGCTGTATAATGGTTGGGTACCGCACCGTGAGTCTTGTTGTGACACGCTGTATAATGGTTGGGCACGGCACCGTGAGTCTGGTTGTGACACGCTGGATAATGGTTGGGTACCGCACCGTGAGTCTTGTTGTGACACGCTGTATGATATATGGGTACCGCACCGTGAGTCTTGTTGTGACACGCTGTATGATATATGGGTACCGCACCGTGAGTCTTGTTGTGACACGCTGTATGATATATGGGTACCGCACCGTGAGTCTAGTTGTGACACGCTGTATAATTGTTGGGTAAGGCACCGTGAGTCTGGTTGTGACACGCTGTATAATGGTTGGGTACCGCACCGTGAGTCTTGTTGTGACACGCTGTATAATGGTTGGGTACCGCACCGTGAGTCTTGTTGTGACACGCTGTATAATGGTTAGGTACCGCACCGTGAGTCTTGTTGTGACACGCTGTATAATGGTTGGGTACCGCACCGTGAGTCTTGTTGTGACACGCTGTATAATGGTTGGGTACCGCACCGTGAGTCTTGTTGTGACACGCTGTATGATATATGGGTACGGCACCGTGAGTCTTGTTGTGACACGCTGTATAATGGTTGGGTACCGCACCGTGAGTCTGGTTGTGACACGCTGTATAATGGTTGGGTAAGGCACCGTGAGTCTGGTTGTGACACGCTGGATAATGGTTGGGTAAGGCACCGTGAGTCTAGTCGTGACACGCTGTATAATGGTTGGGTAAGGCACCGTGAGTCTGGTTGTGACATTCTGTGTAATGGTTCAGTGCGACTAAGCAAGCTGAACTCGCCGCTAGCTGCTGCGTCAAAAATTACACAACTTGATCTCGTCAAGCAAGAAAAAATATTGTTAATCAATTCTTGTATTTTAGTCTGTCGATAAAATAACCTGTCTTGCTATGACTTTCACTTCCTGCTTTCAGTGTCCAGACACAAAGCAATCTGACCATCCAGATCAGATCTGCTTTGTCAGATTATGTCTACCAGAATTTTCAATACCATTAGAGGCGCAGTTTCATCCACAATTTTCCTATCATTCTGTCTGTGTAAATATAAGCGCTAAGTGGTATTTAGGACTATGTGGATTTTTGACCTTCAGCTAATTTTTGTATTTGTGTCCTTGTACAGTGTTATAGATACTGATCCTAAAGTGTGGGACTTTTCGTGATCATTGTTTCTTGAACGATTAGTTTAACTGCGCTAGCTGAAGCAGATTGGTGAGTCACTGAGTGTGGTAAGTTTCCACACCCCATCCCTGTCGGCCACTCCTCACACTAACCGCTGCAGTTGTCGGTGGAGCACTTCCAGCTGTGCTCTGCCTGATAGGAAACTAGTTTTGGAGTAAACCTGATTTGAAATCGCACTGTACAAGACCCAAGTGGAGAATCTTCATCCATCAAATATCTTTAAGCACCCGGAGAGTGATCCCAACGTGTTTAGAAGCTGTCACCGTCGGTCCTCTATCAAATGGAACAACCGTCTGTCAGGCAAGGGGAGGAGAGGAGACCCACCACACCATGCGTTAAAACCGTACCGTGAAGAATCCTTAACTTGCCTCAGGTGGTCTCTTCACAGCTGGACTCTAGACGAATCCTACACAGCTTCAAAAAGCTAATGAATATCAAGCATTGGCATGAATAAGACAATATTATTTCATAGTTTTCAGTGAAGATACCCAAGGGTACCATCCTTTCTCTGTTTGGGGTGGGGTTTATTATAAGCGTAATGATGTGTTCTGTCCATTAAGTAATGAAGCAGAGACGGAACAGAAGTACCACAGCTGCTTTCCAACACTGTTGAATATTCCTCACCCAACAGTGATGACAAACTTTCACGAGCACTACTTCTACATGATTTGTGCCGCCCCCCCCTTCCCCCTCCTCCCTCCATGTTCCCTCAGTCTAAATCTCTTACGCCGACAACAGACCTCCTTAATGAGGAAAATGTGTGATCACAAACTTTCAATCACTAAAAAAAATCAATAGTTGAAGGCCGACGAGGCGATGAGAGCTTCAGGCTCGCTTGGTTTCTAACGATCGCCGTTTTATTCAAGTACCGGTATTGATTTTCATGTATTGGAATTTGGACTGGCGGCGCTTACCCCGCGTCAATAGAAGTGATCGGTTTGCTGTGGAACCTGTCGTCTTGTGCAGTCCTCGTGAGATAAGGAATCTAACGGGCCACTTGCTGCGTCTTTCTAGAGCCTCAAACACACATGGGATTTATGAAAGCGTGCAGCATAACTTCAATTATAGGCTTTCAGATTTTATTAGCATTACAGGAGTCGATATTGAATAGAATAATTAAGGTGTTAAAAAATTCATCGGACTTTCTTTTTCTCAAACTGAATTTTTTTGTCACGCATTAAATAATGATGCTTTGCAAATTGGTCCTCTTCATGTTCAACCACGATACGTGTTCAATACATCCCGAGCATTACTTGTTTTTTTCCTTAGAACTAGCTAAAACGTCTGTCAGTATTACCACAGGCGGTGCTGTGTTTTTTCAAAGTTAAGTCATTAGCTGAGAGTTTGTTCTTACTTGTCCCCTGGAAGGGGTAAAGAAGCCTTCCAAGCAGATCATAGAAATCTGTGCCACACCAGTTGAATGGTTTGGCTTCGAACTCATTTACTCAACCTCTATGACTCTCTCTCTCTCTCTCTCTCTCTCTCTCTCTCTCTCTCTCTCTCTCTCTCTCTCTCTCTCTCAAATCATTGACCTGGCATGAAACTTGCTCCCGTGCGGTCATCATTTTGGATCTCATCTGAGCGTCATGCGAGAGTACCCATCGCGGTCTGGGAGTGCACTGGTGCATGATGCCTCAACCTGATTTAGTCTATAGCTACGTCGCTGGCTCGCGTTCGGCTCACACACTGCACGGCTAAAGCTTTCTCAGCAATGATACTCTAGGATCCACATGGGATGTGTGAGGATCGCGGAAGTGTCTTCCACGCAATCGCCTGTAACCAGATCGCAGAGTCAGTCTAAGTACATGTATGTAGCTCAAGACTTCAATCAATTGCTGGAAAAATTAAAAAAAATAAATCACGTTATATAAATGATCCTATGGCTTGAACTGTCATGCTTCAAACTCCGACGGGAAAAAAAAGAAAATCTCTCATCACTTCAAATGATGAAATTTTCAATAATTTAACGGAAAAATCTTTCTCACCCCACCACCCCCCCACCCAAAAACAACAATAACAAATTTACAACAAATAAAAAGAGAAATACAAACGTTTTTAATTGGTTGTATTCAAAGCCCTCTGGCCATATCAATTTACCGGTCGAGTTACAAATCGCCACTTGAAGTTCGGGGCTCGTTTAGCTGCCAGCAACCACCCTCGCACACAGACTGGCTTTACAAGCTGTACTACAACCAAAAAAAAATGAAAATGAAAAGAAGCGTTTATGTCTGTCAAAGTTTCGAAAAAATGCGAAGCGCAGGCATCCAAATAATGCATTCGATTTTTTATTTTTTTGGAGTGGCTCGCAGCGACACATAGATGAGAACCATAGTAACCCCAGCTTATTCTAATATGTCACAAAAGGATAACCAGTACTAATATTTGAAGGCATTTTTACCATTACTAATCATTATATCCGAAACATATCTGGCAATACTTAAGTATGGAACGTTTCTAGTGAGAATGGGACTTCTCTAGAAATGCTATCATGTGGAGCGGCCCAATTCTGTCAACTAAAGGGGTCATTACGGTTAGGTCATACCTGGAAATTTTCTCGCACTTCTATCATCTGGAGCTGTCTTTGGAAAAGATATACCTTGGGCTTTTCTGGCAATACTAACATGTGGAGCGGTCTTTGATATACTGATATACCAAGGGCTCTTCTGTATTTAAAGTATTATTCGCGGAGTGCCTTGTAATATAGAAATCTGAGGAATTCGTTATGGAGAAAATTCTGCAGTCAGTTATAGTGTCAGATGCCAGAACTTATAATTCTACAGTCCTTGTGATGCTTATCTCTGAAGCGTTGAATCGATCAGTAACCGATGACACGTTGGAAGCACAACGCATGCGCAAGGACAGATAACCTTCACTTGTGCTCTTTATATCCGATCAGACCAACATCGCGCATTTTTTGCTCATTTCAGAACTAGAAGCTTACAATTTTAGCCATCCTCTCAAAAAAAGATTAAAACAGCTTCTCACCATTGGTCACGGCTCTCATGTCCCGATTCATCAACAAAGGCTCCGTAAGCCTCAAATAATTAAAACAGTTTCACTCTTACTACTTTCTGGAGGACAAACTTACTTGCATCAAATGGGGTATTTGACAAAAGGTAAAAGCTGTACTATCTACGTCAGAGATTCACAGCGATATTGGCATTCGAGGTGCTATTCACATTCTTACATGTGACAGATTCCCAGTGATGTTGACATTCGAGGCGGTACTTTCCTTCTTACATGTGACAGATTCCCAGTGATATTGACATTCGAGGTTGTATTTACCTTCTTACATGTGACAGATTCCCAGTGATATTGACATTCGAGGTTGTACTTATCTTCTTACATGTGACAGATTCCCAGTGATATTGACATTCGAGGTTGTACTTACCTTCTTACATGTGGCAGATTCCCAGTGATATTGACATTTGAGGTTGTACTTACCTTCTTACATGTGGCAGATTTCCAGTGATATTGACATTCGAGGCGGTACTTACCTTCTTACATGTGACAGATTTCCAGTGATATTGACACCAAAAGCGTTACTTACCTACTCATGTGTGATAGATCTTCAGTGACGCTGGCGTCAGAAGCGATATATAATATTTCTTATATGTGACAGATTCTCAGTTAAATTGGTATGAGAAGCAGCACTTTACATTTTTATATGTGATAGATTCCCAGCAATATCAACACTTTACATTCTTATAAGTGATAGATTCCTAGAAATGTAAAGCTTATGCTGTCACTCTTAAAGAAGGACGTCCAACTGATGAGTTTACCAGTTATTGGGTAGTAGTTAGACGTGTATTGTTTCTGGAAATAACCTATGTCAAAGTTAGGTGGCGTTCTATAGGACCATGACTGCTCCCTCTTCACCCGTTTCTCTCTCTCTCTCTCTCTCTCTCTCTCTCTCTCTCTCTCTCTCTCTCTCTCTCTCTCTCTCTCTCTCTCTCTCTCTCTCTCTCTCTTAAAATATTTCCTAACTGCATCAATCCCTGTATCATCAGTGTCCCATCCCCTATGTTATTGAACACGTCCACTCGCCCTCCCTCCCTCTCGTCTCTTCTAGCTCGACTGACGAGTTCTGGCGAGAAGACCTGGTCTGGCCAGATCCCACGAAACGGTTTCCTGAAACGAGCGGCATCCGTCCCGGGGTACTCTCGGCCAACATCAAGCATTTCAGGGGGCTACAAAAGGGCATGGACGGGGGGCAAGGGGGCGTGGCAACGCGCTGCACGTCAGCTAGAGCTGTTCGTATGCCGCCCCGCCCCACCAGCCTTCCTTGGAACGTTTTAGTCATACATAGCGGTAAGTTAAGAGGCTTCTGTGGTGGCTAGGTCGAGGCTTCTCTAAATACAGGCCATATCACTGAAGATAACAAATCTTTGTGTAGCGAGGGTTATATTGATCACTTTCTTTAACTCTGTAGCATAATTCGAAAAAAAATAATATACTGAAATTTCTTTTTGTTCAACCCATCAGTCAAATCATCCACAATGTTTAACTGTCTTGACTGTGTCAAATAGTCCAAGATTACATCGCACTTTGGCGCTGGTATTGATAAAAGGTTTGTTTGCTTGATTACTATGCTTTAGAATTTCTTCATCTTGGGCTGTTTGATTCTAAGTTCATTATAGACTGTCGGGTTGTGAGTTCGTCCTAGACTGTCAGGTTGTGAGTTCATCTTAGACTGTCGGGTTGTGAGTTATCTTAGACTGTCGGGTTGTGGTTTCATCTTAGACTGTCGGGTTGTGAGTTCATCTTAGACTGTCGGGTTGTGAGTTCATCTTAGACTGTCCGGTTGTGAGTTCATCCTAGACTGTCGGGTTGTGAGTTTATCCTAGAGTGTCTGGTCGTGAGTTCATCTTAGACTGTCGGGTTGTGAGTTCATCTAGACTGTCGGGTTGTGAGTTCATCTAGACTGTCGGGTTGTGAGTTCATCTAGACTGTCGGGTTGTGAGTTCATCTTAGACTGTCGGGTTGTGAGTTCATCTTAGACTGTCGGGTTGTGAGTTCATCTTAGACTGTCGGGTTGTGAGTTCATCCTAGACTGTCGGGTTGTGAGTTCATCTAGACTGTCGGGTTGTGAGTTTATCCTAGAGTGTCTGGTCGTGAGTTCATCTTAGACTATCGGGTTGTGAGTTCATCTTAGACTGTCGGGTTGTGGGTTCATCTAGACTGTCGGGTTGTGAGTTTATCCTAGAGTGTCTGGTCGTGAGTTCATCTTAGACTGTCGGGTTGTGAGTTCATCTTAGACTGTCGGGTTGTGAGTTCATCTAGACTGTCGGGTTGTGGGTTCATCTAGACTGTCGGGTTGTGGGTTCATCTAGACTGTCGGGTTGTGAGTTCATCTAGACTGTCGGGTTGTGGGTTCATCTAGACTGTCGGGTTGTGAGTTCATCTTAGACTGTCGGGTTGTGAGTTCATCTTAGACTGTCGGGTTGTGAGTTCATCTTAGACTGTCGGGTTGTGGGTTCATCTTAGACTGTCGGGTTGTGAGTTCATCTTAGACTGTCGGGTTGTGAGTTCATCTTAGACTGTCGGGTTGTGAGTTCATCTTAGACTGTCGGGTTGTGAGTTCATCCTAGACTGTCCGGTTGTGAGTTCATCCTAGACTGTCGGGTTGTGAGTTTATCCTAGAGTGTCTGGTCGTGAGTTCATCTTAGACTGTCGGGTTGTGAGTTCATCTTAGACTGTCGGGTTGTGAGTTCATCTTAGACTGTCGGGTTGTGAGTTCATCCTAGACTGTCCGGTTGTGAGTTTATCCTAGAGTGTCTGGTCGTGAGTTCATCTTAGACTGTCGGGTTGTGAGTTCATCCCAGACTGTCGGGTTGTGAGTTCATCCTAGACTGTCCGGTTGTGAGTTCATCCTAGACTGTCGGGTTGTGAGTTTATCCTAGAATGTCTGGTCGTGAGTTCATCTTAGACTGTCGGGTTGTGAGTTCATCCTAGACTGTCGGGTTGTGAGTTCATCCTAGACTGTCCGGTTGTGAGTTTATCCTAGAGTGTCTGGTCGTGAGTTCATCTTAGACTGTCGGGTTGTGAGTTCATCTTAGACTGTCGGGTTGTGAGTTCATCTTAGACTGTCGGGTTGTGAGTTCATCCTAGACTGTCCGGTTGTGAGTTCATCCTAGACTGTCGGGTTGTGAGTTTATCCTAGAGTGTCTGGTCGTGAGTTCATCTTAGACTGTCGGGTTGTGAGTTCATCTAGACTGTCGGGTTGTGAGTTCATCTAGACTGTCGGGTTGTGAGTTCATATAGACTGTCGGGTTGTGAGTTCATCTTAGACTGTCGGGTTGTGAGTTCATCTTAGACTATCGGGTTGTGAGTTCATCTTAGACTGTCGGGTTGTGGGTTCATCTAGACTGTCGGGTTGTGAGTTTATCCTAGAGTGTCTGGTCGTGAGTTCATCTTAGACTGTCGGGTTGTGGGTTCATCTAGACTGTCGGGTTGTGAGTTCATCTAGACTGTCGGGTTGTGAGTTCATCTTAGACTGTCGGGTTGTGAGTTAATCTTAGACTGTCGGGTTGTGGGTTCATCTTAGACTGTCGGGTTGTGAGTTCATCTTAGACTGTCGGGTTGTGAGTTCATCTTAGACTGTCGGGTTGTGAGTTCATCTTAGACTGTCGGGTTGTGAGTTCATCCTAGACTTTTCGGTTGTGAGTTCATTCTAGACTCTCGGGTTCTGAGTTCATCCTAGACGGTCGGGTTGTGTGTTTATTCTAGACTGTCAGGTTGTGAGTTCATTCTAGATCTAGACTGTCGGCTTGTGAAATCATCTTAGACTCTCGGGTTGTGAGTTCATCCTAGACTTTTCGGTTGTGAGTTTATTCTAGACTCTCGGGTTCTGACTTCATCCTAGACTTTTCGGTTGTGAGTTTATTCTAGACTCTCGGGTTCTGAGTTTATCCTAGAGTGTCTGGTCGTGAGTTCATCTTAGACTCTCGGGTTCTGAGTTCATCCTAGACGGTCGGGTTGTGAGTTCATTCTAGACTGTCAGGTTGTGAGTTCATTCTAGATCTAGACTGTCGGCTTGTGAAATCATCTTAGACTCTCGGGTTGTGAGTTCATCCTAGACTTTTCGGTTGTGAGTTCATTCTAGACTCTCGGGTTCTGAGTTCATCCTAGACTTTTCGGTTGTGAGTTTATTCTAGACTCTCGGGTTGTGAGTTCATCCTAGACTTTTCGGTTGTGAGTTTATTCTAGACTCTCGGGTTCTGAGTTCATCCTAGACTTTTCGGTTGTGAGTTCATCTTAGACTGTCGGGTTCTGAGTTCATCCTAGACGGTCGGGTTGTGAGTTCATTCTAGACTGTCAGGTTGTGAGTTCATTCTAGATCTAGACTGTTGGCTTGTGAAATCATCTTAGACTCTCGGGTTGTGAGTTCATCCTAGACTGTCGGGTTGTGAATTCGTTCTAGACTATCAAGTTGTGAGTTCGTTCTAGACTGCCAGGTTGTGAGTTCATCCTAGACGATCGGGTTGTGAGTTCATTCTAGATCTAGACTGTCGGGTTGTGAAATCATCTTAGACTGTCGGGTTTTGTGTTCATCTTAGACTGTCCGGTTGTGAGTTCATCCTTGAGTGTCGGGTTGTGAGTTCATCCTAGACTGTCGGGTTGTGAGTTCATCCTGGAATGTATGGGTGTGAGTTTAGTTTGATTGTCTGTATGTGAATTGGACTTTTATATTGTTTAAGAGTTTCCGATTCTTCCTGATAAATCAGTCATCATCTTTAAAAAGAAAAAGATCTGCTGGTATGTCGCAGCAAGAAATAAAATTGTGAAATTAAATCATTCAGTTTCAGACAAGTCCTTTAAAGTTAACTCAGCAAATATTCTTTGAAGTTTGACCGTCCTTATTGTCCACCATGAGATCAGCCCTTATTATTCTTTGTTTTCAAACACTGCTTTCATATCCTCCTTGTTGTCATGGAGCTAACATTATGGTAAGTTGCAAAGAAAGTAGAATATATAGCAAGATGCAGCTAGGAATGAGGAAAGTTTGTAGAGTGAGGAAATTGAGAGACATAGTTGTTAAAGAGAGAAGAGATAGAAATAGAGAGATAGAGATAGAGATATAAAGAGAGATAGAGAGAGAGAAAAATAGAGATAGAAATAGAAAGAGAGCGATAGATAGAAAGAAAGAGAGGGAGAGATAGAGAGAGATAGAAACAGAGAGAGAGAGAGAGAGAGAGAGAGAGAGAGAGAGAGAGAGAGAGAGAGAGAGAGAGAGATAGAAACAGAGAGAGAGAGAGAGAGAGAGAGAGAGAGAGAGAGAGAGAGAGAGAGAGAGAGAGAGAGAGAGAGAGAGAGAGAGAGAGAGAGAGAGAGAGAGAGAGAGAGAGAGAGAGAGAGAGAATTAGGGAGATTTCCTTTCTCCTATTTCTCTAAGTGTACATTTTAAGACGCTCAACTTTTTCTGTGTGTCTCTTACCAGATCCTCCCACAGTGGATGAAGATGATGTTGTGAGTATATCATTTAAAACCACCTGCTCTCTTTAATAATATGTGTTTGCACCGTTTCTAAACGCCTTTTCTTCACACTAGATGCGTGGTATACTACAACTTATGGGAGGACTCTATTCGTCTTATAGCTAGAGCTCCAGAGTATCACTCAGATTATTAGTTTGAGAGATAGGGAATTTTAAGACCAGGCACATTAATTCATCTTTATCCCTTGTCTTTGTTTAGATTTGCCTTTTGGTTCTCTACATATAAAAAGACTTGATGACTATGGGGACTTACGGCTAGATCGTTTAAGTGTTTGCCCACTTAATTTACTAATAATTAAAAACAGAGAGGAAGTAATGCAAACCAAAGTACTATTATTTTCTAAACCCGTTGAAAGCTGCCTCTTGCCCTAACATGGGGGTCTGGAGCGACTACATTATGCTTGTGGCGATGGTTAACACATTTCTGGAGAATTGCTTGATTTCATCTCTTTAAGAACAAGTTCCTTCTCAACACACTGAAGACTGGCGTGATAATGGAGCAGCAGCAGGTAGCGGATGGCAAGTGAGCAAGGTTACCGCCTCAACCAAACCAGAATTTATTTCTTGTCTTATTCCTGCATGTTCAAACCTGCTTAGGCTGCTTCTACCCTGTCATCCTCCGGTTGCTTCCATACGAAGATTTCCAAACTTTTCTCGAGTAATCCTGAGTGTCAGCTGTTCGATCAGCGTAGTCTAGTAGCAGGACTTGGTGACTAGTAGCCGGTAACTGGAAACCTTTACCCCCTGTGGTGTGTGCCTTCTCGACTTCTGACCAGGATCACACCACAGGCAAGAATGGCATTCAGAGCAATTCCGACCCGGGGTCGATCTAGCCCTCACTCCAACCCCCCCCCCCCTCTCTCTCTCTCTCTCTCTCTCACACACACACACACACACACTCCCTCACCGCTCTGTGCCTTTTTTTTTCTTCCTGTACTTCATATCTCAATCTTCTTTATCTCCACTTTCGGTCAGTCTCTCTTTCTCTCTCCGCACATCTCTGATGTACCTCTGCTCCTCTTTCTGTCGGTCTCTCTTTCTCTCTCCGCCCATCTCTGATGTACCTCTGTCTCCTCTTTCTGTCAGTCTCTCTTTCTCTCTCCGCCCATCTCTGATGTACCTCTGTCTCCCTTTGTATCTCTTTCACTCTCCTTTTCTTTTCTACGACCTGTCTGTCTTTTTTTCCATGCCTCTGTCTCTGTGCCTTTTTCTATCGATATCTCTTACTATCACTATCCCTCTACTTCTCTCTTCATGCCTCAGACTCATTCTGACTGTATTTCTCTCTCCTCATCCCTTCCACTTTCCCTCTCCTTGTTTATCGGTCTCTCTAAGTCACTCTCTGTATCCCTTTCTTTGTCTCTGTCTCCTGTATGCTTTGCTCTCTTCACACCCCCCCCTCCCCCCTCTTTCTCCCTCTCCCTACTTTTTACAATTCTCTCCTCTGCATGCTTTGCTCGCTTCACCATTCTCCCCCCCCCCTTTCCCTCTCTCTCTCTCTCTCTCTCTCTCTCTCTCTCTCTCTCTCTCTCTCTCCCCACTTTTTACAATACTCTCCCCTGTATGCTTTGCTCTCTTCACCACTCCCCCTCCCTCCCCCCACTTTTTACAATCGCCTCTCCTTCCTCTCTCTGTCACATAGTCTCACCACTCTGACTGTCTGTGGCTCTATGAACTTCTTCTTCCCTCTCACTCAGTTTCTCTACTTCTGTTTCTCATCCCCACTCTTTTTTTTTCTCTCTTCAATATCAGTATTGTAGTATAACGTATTGGGCCTGCCTCTCTCGGTATCATTGCCGCATAAAGAAATCCTCAATGTTTAGATCAGTAAGGAAATATTTGAAAGAGAAAAGCAGAATGATATACACGGTAAGCTGATGTATGATAATTATGTGGTGTGCGCTTGCGTTTGTGTGTGTGGTTTTTTTTTTTTGGGGGGGGGGGGGGGGGGGGGGGGGGGGGGGGGGGAAGGTTTGGATGAAGTGTAATTCTTCACGCCAGGCTTCGTTGCTCCTGTATAGCAACAAGTCGTGGAGACCGCTATAAACTTACAGTTGCGCGCGCGCATACACACACACACTAATCATAGCCGAGCTTCAAAGTGCAACGAAGAAAAAAATCGATAGTGTGTAAGGAAGCTATTGTGTTGATTTGAGGTGTCACGGAGACAGAACACCGCAGACACGCTAGCTAGGTCGCATAGATCGTTAACGTTTCCTTTACATTTTTTGTGCTCTTTTTAAAAAAAAATAAATAGATAAAATAAGTTGTTAGATGTTTAGTAAGCACCGTGTCCCATTATAGAGGCGAAAGAGCCATCATCTTAGATCGCAGGTTAACTTATCAAATAAATTATATTTATAACTAATAAGCCCTTATGGTCACTGCTTGAAGCAAAGACCTCCCTCTAAAGCCTACTTGTTAGATGTTTAGTAAGCACCGTGTCCCATTATAGAGGCGAAAGAGCCATCACCTTAGATCGCAGGTTAACTTATCAAATAAATTATATTTATAACTAATAAGCCCTCATGGTCACTGCTTGAAGCAAAGACCTCCCTCTAGTGCCTACTTCTCGACTCTGTTGTCTGTGCAGGGCGGGAGGAAGGGCGGCCGGCAAGGGGCGAGAACCCACGCAAACATTGTCCACACCTAGCCGACGCCGCACCACTTCTGTCCTGGCGCCCTAATGTCCCTACCTCAAAGTCGGTAAGGAAAAAAAAAACCTAACAGAACCAAAGAAAACACCCACACACCTTCTACAGAAACCAAAACAGAAAATTGTTCCAGCATGAGAACGACCAAATCAGATTTAGCAGCCAAAGCTGGGAGAGAAAAGTTTGATCCTTACCACAATGGAAACGTGCGTATCGATTACTGTAAGAATCGAAAAAAGTACCGGTACCGTTAGATGTGGTTCCGACTGCAGTATGGAAAACATTATCTACAAACAATGTAGTGTAAACAGGGTGTGGCTCTACACTGACAACCCTGAAGACAGTAAGGGCGCGGTGATGATGGTGCCAAATCGATGCGTGGAAGCAATCTTAGGGCGCAAGTAACGCTGTGGTCTTCCTGTTTGAACCGTACCACATCAGAAGAGAGATTTGATAATCATCAGTAATGCTCGATAATGTTTCAGTAAAAAGGCTTTTTGAGACAAGCGGCAGATCGATGAACCATTCACTAAATCTAGTGAGAACTGAAATGACTTTAAACCCTTGTTTCAATTCTTGGAAACGCAGCCATTATTGTGCGGTAATCGAACTAATTAGTTGTGACGGACCAAGAATCGACTAGTACTCATTATTGTCCACCACTCACGTGATCCGGATTGATCGCCGGCAAGGATCAGCTGGGGTCACTCCAACTCTCTCTGTTGCTAATGGAAAGTGCAATTGTGAAGTGACACCAAGGGAAAAAAAAACTGTGTCTCTCGAAATCTGAAAGAGGAATGGCACGGGTGGAGTGGTCCAGCAGTAGCGAGCTCTACCGTAAGACTCAAACTGATGCTTTTGTTTACTGCTCACAATGCCATTGAGATGACAGTCATAACGGCACCAGGGAGAGGAGACTTCTAAAAACTCGTGCAGGCTAGTATTTCACGCAGGTTCGAGGGTTTCTCTGTTTCCTACCATGGTCCCAAGTTCTTCCCTTGTGTTTCACAGTGAACCTCCTTCATTAGGTCCATCCAGATCTCGGTGTGACAGTAATGGGTTTGATTCAAGTGACGAAAGACCAGGCGAATGGCTCCAGCTCGGAGTCTTGCCCATCGTCCGCTGGCCCTGCTTCACCGGAACAACGTGCTGAGTACACTCGAATATACGTTAGTGGAGATATGGAACCACCGGAACAACGTGCTGAGTACACTCGAATATACGTTAGTGGAGATATGGAACCACCGGAACAACGTGCTGAGTACACTCGAATATACGTTAGTGGAGATATGGAACCACCGGAACAACGTGCTGAGTACACTCGAATATACGTTAGTGGAGATATGGAACCACCGGAACAACGTGCTGAGTACACTCGAATATACGTTAGTGGAGATATGGAACCACCGGAACAACGTGCTGAGTACACTCGAATATACGTTAGTGGAGATATGGAACCACCGGAACAGCGTGCTGAGTACACTCGAATATACGTTAGTGGAGACTTGGCGAGGAAATGGAGTCAACCTGTTATTTAAATAGCAAAAAAACCCCACCGGAACAATATTTTTTTTTACCTAGCAGAAAACCTAAACGCAATGATGTTCATATAAAAAGTTTAGTCCTACCCTCTTATTTTTTTTTTACAGTTCAGAGCGGCATTTTGTATGATTCTTTTCAAGTTGTGTCTATTTACCCAGTGCTTAATTAATATCGTTGCTAGTAGACCCTGGTCCCACACCAAAGGGTTGTCTCAGACAGACTTCCCTTCTCTTTGATATCGAATACAATTTCCTCCACTGAATGCCACTAGTCAGACGTTACAAAAGCTGACAAACTCAATGGGAGCCCGAAATCCTGGTCAAATCAAAAGTTGACTTTCTGTGGTCATCCACCGTCCACCTGCTGGACTTGACCTCTAATGACTCGGATGTTTAACCATTAGACCTTGATACCTCGCCCAGCTTTGGCTCCTCTCTAAGTGGTAAAGAAATACAAGAAAGTATAAGTTAGTTCAAACTCTTTCTACATCGCTACATCCATTGACATAATAAAGAGGCACCACAAGTAAAATTTGTACAGTAAAAAAGAATGCCACTAAAATCTTTTTTTTAAAAAAGGCATGCACTAAGACTGAAAGAATCTGTAAACTGAGCCCAATAAAGCGTACTGAAATAATTAAGATGAAGAGATAAAGTACGAATAAATCTTATCTTGAACATTACGATGAGGGCTGAAAAAGCCTTGGGTATTGGAGTATTGAGTGGTCACCAGCGGTGAGTTGCATACCGAGGACAAAGCATGGGATCAAATCACATTTCTTTGAAATACTTTTTGTACGAAAAGAAACAATGATATTTGAAAGGAGTGCTAGGGGTTGAATGATCATTAAAAATCCTTCCTATCATGCGGATTAGTTATACAATTGCTTCTGAACAGAGAGAGAGAGAGAGAGAGAGAGAGAGAGAGAGAGAGAGAGAGAGAGAGAGAGAGAGAGAGAGAGAGAGAGAGAGAGAGAGAGAGAGAGAGAGAGAGAGAGAGAGAGAGAGAGAGAGAGAGAGAGAGAGAGAGAGAGAGAGAGAGAGAAACCTGGCCTTAGCGTTCTAAGGGATTAATAATACAATTGTCTGTTAACGGAGAGGAATGCATGCCTGGCCTAAGCGTGCTGGGGGATAAGTAATACGATTATCTGTTAACGGAGACAGATGGCTAGTCTGAGAGTGCGTTCTCAATTCGAACTCTGAGCTGTGCCATAAAGACGCCATCCATGAGAAATGAACTAAAACGAAACTATACAATCTCAAAGTGATGCCGCGAGCATCTGAGATGGCTACAATGTTTTAATTTTCGAATCCAATAGTATTGAAAGTGAACTTTTTACACAACGTGAACTAAATACTCGAAATGGCATAAACTTTATGTTTTGATTCATTTCTTTAAAGGAAGCAAGTTTTGCAAAAATTTCTTTTGTTTTTATCTTCTTTAAAGCTCTGTTGCTCGATTCGACTACCCTTGACGTCGATAGGTGAATTACTGGCCTCATCTTTTCAGTTTTGCCCTGCCTGACGAAAGTTTGTTTGGTATCCGCTAAAGGCCCTGGATCATCTCTTTTTGGCAAGGGCCATAACAATATTCAATGAAATAAATCTGTGTAAAATTTGCTTTTATACGCTACTTAGCTCCATAGATGATTCTTTTTATCTCTCCGACTAAGCAATTAGGGATAGATACAATACATGTATCCCGTATTCCTTCCACAAAAACACATACATGTCTCCTTCAAGGGCACTCTTTGTTTTCAAGATGAACCAGAAGCGAAGATTCCAACTTGAGAATGAACTCTGTTATTTTTTTTTACCACAGCACACACACAGCTGAAACTTGAAACGAGGCACTTGAGTTAATTTGAATCAAACTTATATAATCTGCGCACAGTAAATGTTTTGCTGACCTTATCAAACACTTAATAAACAATGTTAAAAATGAAAGGACTCGGCACAGCCTCCAGCCAATCGCAACACTACTTCATGTGCAACGCGGTGCAGCCCGGTACGGCTCGGTGCTCAGTGACAGCTTACTTGCGGCGCGGCTGTAAGTGTGATCGTGGCCTTAGAAAGATTCAGTTGCGGGGCCATATGGATGGAGGTGATAAACTGAGATTGCTAGGGGCGACAATGGGTTGCTATTGAGCTCAGAAACACTTTATAATTGATAATCAATAGAGCCTTTCATACAACTTCAACTGTGATTGTTGCCTTCATACTTTCTTCCCACGCAGAATGCAGCTGCTCTGTGCGACCGAGCGCCCGATCTTACTTTCATTGATTAGATCGTCGCGGTGGTTCACACCAGTCTTGACGACTTGATATTCAAGCTTTCCCTAGGGAGGAGACGGAGATAGGACAAACACATACACCCTCACTTGATGTCCAGTAGACGTTGACTCTTTACTTCTCATTTATCTCTCTTTCTTCCCTTAATGTCCTTCTCTCATTCTAAGGTTCATTCATCTATCTCACTTTCGTTTTTACCGTATACTTGCGTCCATCTATGTTTGTATGATTAATTTAGCTTGCGTGTATTTTTTAATTCATTTTTTTAATCTACCTATTTATCTACCCCTGAAATTCGAACTTCCAATGAGAGAATCACCATGCCTGTCTTTTTGTCTCTATTTATCTTTCAATCGATCATCGATCAGTTAATCTATATATATATATATATATATTTATATTTATCTATCTGCTTATCTATCTGTCTATATCTTCCTTCTTGTTCGTCGAGTCTCTTTCCCTCTTCCCCCAAATCCGCCTTTCTGTTATAATTTGTTTATTTAATAATGCTTCTTTCACCAATCTTCTTTGTCTGCCTGCCTGTTTGTCGCACTTAATATTTTCAATTGTTTTTCCAATCCCTGCTGTGCGTAGAGTTACATTGTTTCATTTTATTCACTTATTGTTCTGTGGTCAAAATCCTTGATGGTAGGTTGCTTCAAGGCAAATCTGACCTTAGGCAGATGTGGAGAGGCTGGTAACCTCTACAGCAGACGACATGCCCTTTGATGAAAGACTTCAAATACGCTATATCGCACAATGTGTTTAGTTTGAAACCATTTGATGGTAGGTTGCTTCAAGAAAAATCTGACCTTAGGCACATGTGGAGAGGCTGGTAACCTCTACAGCAGACGACATGCCCTTTGTTGAAAGACTTCAAATCCGCTATATCGCAGAACGTGTTTAGTTTGAAATCATTTGATGGTAGGTTGCTTCAAGGTAAATCTGACCTTAGGCAGATATGGAGAGGCTGGTAACCTCTACAGCAGACGACATGCCCTTTGATGAAAGACTTCAAATCCGCTCTATCGCACAACGTGTTTAGTTTGAAATCATTTGCACTGCTTTTCTGTCTTTACTTTAAAAGTTTACTTCAAAATAGCTACAACAAACATATGTTATAATCCTGACTTTACTAGGCTCGATCTGTGTCCAATCTAATTTCTGTCTCGAACAATCAGATGATATTATCTTGACCTTACTAATAGTCCTATCTCCAGTCTGCAGTGTGTTGTCAACAATCAGATGATATTATCTTGACCTTACTAATAGTCCTATCTCCAGTCTGCAGTCTGTTGTCAACAATCAGATGATATTATCTTGACCTTACTAATAGTTCTATCTCCAGTCTGCAGTCTGTTGTCAACAATCAGATGATATTATCTTGACCTTACTAATAGTTCTATCTCCAGTCTGCAGTCTGTTGTCAACAATCAGATGATATTATCTTGACCTTACTAATAGTTCTATCTCCAGTCTGCAGTCTGTTGTCAACAATTAGATGTTATAATCCTGACTTCAGTAGCGATAGAGCCGTTGCATGTCCAATCTACAATCTGTTACAAACTTTTCTCATGAGCTCAACATCTAGAATGGTCAGATAAAAACCAACATTATTATTTTTGTTTGTTATCGTGATAGTATTCCTGGCCACTTCATCTCTTTTTCTGCATAATTGCAACTTTTGACTGTATTTTCTTCTTGTTGTAAAAGCAAACTCCCTGAACTGAAGGTTTAGTCACAATACTTAATGTTTGCCCAGTGTCCAGCCGAAAAGCTTTATGCTGACACATTGACAGTCAGGTCAGTCAAACAACTGTGTGTTTAGAACCGAAATAGGACCTGAGCACTGACCAGATCTTTCTGGTCACGCCTGATTGTGCCTGATCTGTCCTGTTCCTGGCCCCTTTAATGGAACATCGACCCTAACTTTAGCAGCACGATCTGAGCCCGCTAGCTCCCGTCAGGTGAAGGGGAGGCTTCAGTCTTACCGGTACTTACAACAATTAATTGTCGCTAATCCAGAGTAGCAGCGTGCGTTATCTGTCATGATGAAAACAAAACCTAGGTATGGCAACTGGGAGCTAGATATAGGAAGAAGAACGCGACGATCCACACCACTGTCCCACCCTTCGCTTGGCCCTTGCGAGAGATGTTTTCTCCACTGTTTGAATGAGTTAAACATTTTAGGTTTTTTTTTATATATTCAAAACTTGGCGCTGTGAGTCTGGTATTGCGCCCCGCGATCGATGTTGAGGAGACCAGGAGAGGGTCGTGGAAGCCTCCTGGAGACCACTCGACAACTCAACAAGCTAAGTGGATTGTCGAGTGACCCAACACAAGGCCCTTGGACTATAGCAACAGCTTAAGCTGACCGTGTCACACCTATCTCCAGTCGCAAGTCGCCTAAGTTGGTTGAGGATCAGTCGTGTAAGATGTGTGTGGAGAAAAATGCATTCAGTTTTGGCATTCTTGCCGAACAGAGTGGTTGGTAACTATCGTCTTGGGATTCGTGTTTCATTCTCCGGGAGACAGAGCTTTAATACTTCTTCGTGTATTTCTTTATTCCGTTTCTGATTCGTTATTCCGTTCTAAAGTCTCATATCTCCAACTTCAGACCGGGAAGGGATTGTGTTTAGTTCGTAGTGAGACCATTTCAGTTCTAAGTGTTGATTTCATGAAGCAAGTTTTTGTGATCTTATCGGAACTTCTGGTGATCGTCTGCTTGGAATGTTCATCCTCCGCGTCCAGCCCTGGAGGTGATCAACCAATGTTTCTCTGGATTTACCGAAAGAGGCTCGATGACGAAACAACATTGTCAGGCTGCTACCAGATTTAAGTTCCCGTACAACTTGAATTGATTATATACGTAAGGTCAACGTGCCGCCACCTTGGTTTCTGTTGTTAGACAGTCAGGAAAGTCAAAGAAACAAATGTGCAAAGTTTAACTGACCAACGCCCCCATCTTATATATATATACGAGGGCATATTGATAAGTTTTGCCTCCAAGTCCATAACTTTGGAAATAATGAAGACAAACAAATGATACTTACACCAAATGAAAGGTCATTTTATTTAGCACCAGATGACATATCATTTTTCAACATAATCACCGACAACGCTCGCCCTCACACAAGTTTGGAAACTCGCACGGCTTTAGATCGTTTAGGCCTCCGGACATTACCGCACCCGCCTTATAGCCCAGATCTTGCTCCGAGCGATTTCTTCCTTTTTCCAAAACTCAAGGATTACCTCAAGGGCAACCGTTACAAGACAGACGAAGATGTGAAGAATGCTGTTCTTTCTTGGTGCAGAGACAAGACTGCTCACTTCTTCGCTGACGGCATCCAACAGGTCGTCCGTCGGTGGCGGCTCTGTATCGAACGGGACGGTGATTATGTTGAAAAATGATATGTCATCTGGTGCTACATAAAATGACCTTTCATTTGGTGTAAGTATCATTTGTTTGTCTTCATTATTTTAAAAGTTATGGACTTGGAGGCAAAACTTATCAATATGCCCTCGTATATATACAGAGAGAGAGAGAGAGAGAGAGAGAGAGAGAGAGAGAGAGAGAGAGAGAGAGAGAGAGAGAGAGAGAGAGAGAGAGAGAGAGAGAGAGAGAGAGATAGTCAAAACCGTGGACAATTACTTTTTATATTCTCTTTCTCTCTATCTACCTATCTCTCTCTCTTTCTTTGTTTATCTCTTTCTTTCTCTTCCTCTCTCTATCACACACTATCTCTCACATTTGTTTCCTCTCAACCGTATATCTCATTGTATTGTATTAGTATTTCAATGTCTCTTTTTTTTTCTTATTATGTCTGTATTTTCATTTTTTTCCCTTTCGTGCCCTTCTCTCTCCCCCTCTGCCCTCCCACCAACCTATATCTGGTCTGTAACTGTTTCCTTTCTCTCTTTCTGTACTACACTCTCAGCACTATTATCTGTCTGTTCTTCTCTTTTTTATTTGTAACATTAATTTTCTTCTCATCTCACCATTTCCCTACCCTCACTCCCATAAGTAGTTCTTTCTCTTTTCTCCTCTCTCTCTCTCTCTCTCTCTCTCTCTCTCTCTCTCTCTCTCTCTCTCTCTCTCTCTCTCTCTGTCTGTTTATCTCTGTCTCTTTTTAAAGCACAAGCTTCAATCTTTCTTTGTGGCCGCCCTCTCTTAATATCTTTTGTTCTCACATGTTCACCCATTTTCTGTATTTGTCATTCTATCTCTTGCGTATAGTTCCCTGTCTGTGTTGGTCTGTGCATGTTTGTCGATCGCTGTCTATGACCGTTAGTTTATCGTTGTTTCCCCATGTCTCCCCATCCCTCCCTCTCCCCCCCCCCCCCACACACACGACTAAAGGCCAGCTTACTCTGACGACCCCACCCTCTTTCTCCCCACAGCCATTCCCAGCTCGGCTCCCAGCTGACAGACCAATTCTCCTGTGTTTCTGTCGTGCTTCTAGATCTCCTGCAACTCTGGATTGCCTGTCATATATCTCAATACGGCCAATATCACACTTTGCTATCGACATGTCTCACAGAGGCGGACCAAGTCGTAAAACCACAAGTGTCGTATCTGTGCCATTGGGTGCCTTGAAAATGGGGTCAGGTTTTAGTATTTATGCTCCGATGTCATAGCTGTAATTGCCATTAGTCTGCCCCAGGCCATTTGACATGTCGCCTTGATAACTGTACAGCTTTTTTCTTATTCGATAATTTAACTTCTGACCATGAGTCTGCTTGCCACCGGTACTGGGATAGATCAAGTTTTGTACCTGTTGAGCGTATCTACTTCCACCTGTCAATACTTTGATACCTGCTCAACGTATCTACTTCCACCTGTCAATACTTTGATACCTGCTCAACGTATCTACTTCCACCTGTCAATACTTTGATACCTGTTCAACGTATCTGCTTCCACCTGTCAATTCTTTGATACCTGTTCATCTCGTCTGCTTCCACTTCTCAATACTTTGATACCTGCTCAACGTATCTGCTTCCACTTCTCAATACTTTGATACCTGTTCAACGTATCTGCTTCCACTTCTCAATACTTTGATACCTGTTCAACGTATCTGCTTCCACTTCTCAATACTTTGATACATGCTCAACGTATCTGCTTCCACCTCTCAACACTTTGATATCTGTTCAGCGAATCCACTTCCACCTGTTAATACTTTGATACCTCTTCAACGAATTCACTTTCACCTGTCGATACTTTGATACCTGTTGAGCGTGTGCTTCCACCTGTAGTTACATTAGTAATATTTGTATTTTGGATTTTTGCTGCGTGTGCAATAGCATTTCTTCATGCCATTCAATGTTTGTTGCTGAATATTCAATTTTTTTGATTCTCGCAACTCTGCTCCTTGTATACTTGCACCTGATTCCTATTAGTTGCAACATTTATGACTCACATTACAAAAATAAAATCTGTAGCTGGCATGTAATCATTGAAACAATAATCAAGAGAGAGAGAGAGAGAGAGAGAGAGAGAGAGAGAGAGAGAGAGAGAGAGAGAGAGAGAGAGAGAGAGAGAGAGAGAGAGAGAGAGAGAGAGAGAGAGAGAGATGGGGAATAAGGTGTAGAAGTTGCTAATGCATCCTTAAAATTAGAAAATGAGAAACTCTGCTTTAAACATGTTTTCATACAAAGTCCAAGAGAAACGAGTTACCAGTTATCAATAACGGAAAAAGTGTTTCATGTCACAGCGGTCAAACTCCAATGTCTTTGTCAAGCAGCCGCATCTGGCTACATAGTGACATCGAGCTAGACAAGTCGATTCCTACGATTGTGAATATTTTATTTGTGTAAAACATGACTGTCATAGCTTTGTGCGGCAGGAGTTTCTCAGCCACAATGTTTACTGTTTTTTGCTACAACGGAGCACCAGTACACCAGCAGACATTGGTTTTGTGGTTACGGACAGGTTTCTGCCGCAACCTCACTGCAAACATATTGTACCAGTGTGGAAGTGTAACTTCAGAGAATGTAAAAATCTACACAATATACAGGGTGCTCTCTTATAGGACGTGT